>JALPQI010003147.1:0-80719 GCA_025490895.1 Thaumatotibia leucotreta | reverse complement strand
TATGTTTCGTTGTCCATTGACACAAAAGTCGTGGATTGTGATATCGCAGACAAGCCAGTGCGTCTCTTCCACTGCAACGCGACCATTGCTTGTAAACAAAGATGAGGTTTCAGTGATTTCTTAGTGTGTTGAGAAAATGGATTCCACTGTGCATTTGTGTAAGGAAACTTTGTGATTTTGTCCTGTAATGTATCCCAAAATGTGTGTATGAAAAGTTTTGTGACCAATAATTAAATGCAAATAAAAGACTAAAATCGTAATAAATGTGGAGGAAAATGAGTTTGATACCCACGACAATAGTTTTTTAGTACTAACAAAATAAAATGTTGGAAAGTTACATCGTGTGGTACTTAAAATGGTAATATTTAGGGTTAGGAATTTTGGTGGCATTAGGTGAACAGAGAACAGTGGAGTCGTTGCTTAAATTTTTTATGATTGATTGAATAATTAATTAATCAAAAATAATACATAAACATCTTTTTAACAGGGTTTCGCCCATTTTAAGTATTAAATAATTTTATTGTATTAATATTTGACTACCTACGAAATGAAATTCAATCTTTTTTTTTTAAATATAGCTTATGATTATTATATAATATTTATGGGCTTCGAGAAAACTACATCCTTGAAAATCAAATAAATATATTTTCTGATATATTAACATTTTTCTTGAAAATGAATACTTTTCTAGAGTCTCAAAAATAAAATTCGTGTTATTTATTTAAATTCATTGATAAATCCAGCTTGAATTAGACACTGTTTCGTTATTATTTTATAAGTTAATCATTTATTCAAGTAAAAAATGTTTGTAACATCGGCTCCACTGCTCTCTGTTCCGTAAATGCCACCAAAATCCTAACCCTAGTAATATTAAAATGAAGACAAAAGTTTGACTGTGTTTATATTATTTTCTTCATTTATAAAAACATCTGATTGTCTCTTCTATTTAAAAAAAAAAGTTATTCATTAACTCATAACATGTTTGTCACAAAAACTGAACACTTTCTATCTTTCCCCGGAAATTTTACTCTTGAATGTTTTTAGACTAGCTAACTCCTTGGATACCTCCACTGATAACAGTTGGAAAATATTATATTTGACACACGTTGACATCACATCAGCTGATTTTTTTTGCGTCATGTTTCAATATTTTTAGGAATTGTTAACTCGTTTGATTGTAAGGTGGTTAAAATTACTTAACTACCTATGTTATTGAGAATGCCGTGTACATATAAATTCATCTATCCTAGAAAAAACAAACAGCTTATAAACTGAGTGAACGGATAATAAGTAGCTGTTGTATATTAAAACTGACGCACCAAATAAAAATGTGAGAACAGCGTTTTAGATACAATTCTCTTACGTTATGGTTTTGAAAAACTGTGTTCGTTAGGTATGAGAATTTTCCGAAGAACCTAGTGAATATATGAGATGAGGAGTGTCATTGCAAAAGGGCTTATCTCTACTCTGTTAGCAAGGGTTATTTTTTCTATGTTTTCGTAAGAGAAATAATCTCTATTGTCAAAGTGGAAATAAGCCCCCTTAAAAATACACTCCTCTTACGTAATTTCCATCTTTTCAGACATTATCATCTTCTTAACCTCAATATGGAGCGCTTCAAGTACCGTATGTACGGTCAACGACCGCACCGAGTGCACGTACACGGTGGTGTGCGAAACACACGCTGGAAGTGCTTCCAACCCCTCCTGCGACTCCGAGCCCTTCGTCAGCTTCGTCATGAAGGACTCCTCCGTCGAGACCCTCACCACCGGCTTCTTTGGCTCCACAAATTTTGACTCCAGGGTCAGGCGCATCCAAGCCATCAACAACAACTGGCCTAACATTGAATCCTATGCCTTCAAATACTACACAAAGTGCATCGACATGGACCTATCTAACAACAACATCAAGAATATAAAAAACGATGCCTTCAAGAACCTCTTTGTTCTAACTTCTTTGAACTTGTCTCAAAATGCTATAGAACAGTTACATTCCGGTTCTTTAACATTTGCGGAAACTAATGCTAACAAATTAACCACATTAGATCTTTCAAATAATTTACTAACAGATATTACCAGCGAAGCTCTAAGTAAGTTATCTAACCTCGATCGTTTGTATTTGCAAAACAATAGACTGAGATCATTAGCAGATGATTGTTTTACCCCCTTGAAAGAGTTAACAGTTTTGAATTTACGAAACAATCAGTTGAGGGCTATTAACGTATCGCTTATTTATTTAAAGAATTTCAAAACACTAGATTTGGCGTACAATAACTTGTTTAAGCTGATAGGTTTAGAATTAAACCGACTGACCTCTCTTACCTATTTAAACATGAGTTATAATGCTATAAAAGAAATTGAATCGAATTGCTTTAATCAAGCCTTTAACATAATATCGATAGATTTGAGCAACAACATAATTAGTACGCCAATAGAAGATGTGATGTTCATAAACAACAATCAATTACAACATTTAAATTTTTCTAATAACAGTATTGAATACATACAAGATAATGCATTTAAACATAACGCTTTAATCACACTAAATTTAGACAAAAATTCATTGAAAGGAGATATCACAGGGCAAACCTTTAACGGAATTTCAAATGTAACGAAACTCGATCTTTCCAACCAGAATGTGACAGCTGTTAGAAAAGACGCATTTTCCACATTGGTCAGTCTCCTTCAATTGAACTTGAGTAGAAATATTATACAGACTATTGATAAATCTAGTTTTCAACCTTCGCAGCCTTTAAATGTTTTGGACATTTCGTACAATAACTTATCCAGTCTAGATTTTTTACAAGATTCTTTGACAAGACTTACTGAGCTTTATGTTAATAATAACAAACTCAGTTCCATAAAACGCGGTACGTTCCTTAAACAAACAAATTTGAAGAAGCTAGACATGTCGATGAATTTTATTATTACTATAGAAGAGGTGTCGCTACCTCTTCGTACTTTACAGTATTTGAATGTGACCGGTAATCTTTTAAAGGGATCTCTCAAGAAAAATGTCGTGAGTCCTTCTAAGTTTCTTAGATTTTTGGACTTGAGTTGCTTTAAGTTTGTTGCAATTGAGAACGGAACATTTATTGATTCCCCTTTACTCGCCAGAGTTAACCTGTCACATAATGCAATTAGGTTTATAGAATCACAGAATTTCATAAACATGGTAAATTTGTACAGCCTAGATTTATCATATAACAGATTGACTGAGCTAAAATTAAATAACAGCATTTTATTAAATCTAAAAGCTTTGTATCTAAATAACAATCGTTTAAAAGGCCTTTCGAATTCATTTTTGAACATATCAAACATAATATTTCTTGACATTTCTAATAATGATATCACTTACATCTCCGATCAACTATTTCAAACTTTACACGATTTGCGAGTCTTACATGTCTCAAACAATAAAATAAAGCAATTTAACAACCCCTTAACTAACTCTCTCACAAAACTGATGACTTTAAGCTTGTCTTCTAATTCCTTGGTTAATTTGAATTTAAGTTACTTCCCAGATTTAATTAACGTCGATTTGAGCAACAACAGTATCGGCTCTATCAATAGTTCTCTCTTCCGAAACTTAGACCATTTACAATCCATGGACTTAAGCCGTAATAACATAGTGAATCTGACTCCAGGTACATTCCAAAGTCTTAAAATTTTAAAACTGCTAAATTTATCTTCAAACTCTCTCACGAATTTGCGTTTCGGCAGTTTCAAGGGTCTTGGGAGAGCAGAAGTTATAGATATTTCTCGAAATTCAATACACGTTTTGGATGTGGATGTTTTTCACGAGTGCACCGAATTAAAACGGTTGATTATCGACTACAACAACATCACTCAACTCGATTTCGATCGGTTGGTGATGACCGTTACGAAGCTTAACGCCCTCAGTTTAGGCGGGAACCCGATTCTGTGTAAAGAGATTGTTCGAAATTATAATTCTGGTATTGGAGGTAGGCGTGTCGAGGTAACGTCCATAGACAAAGTATTTGAAGACGATAATGTCCATGGGATTTGGTGTGGTAATGGGACAATACCTTCTACCACAGCAGCGACCAGTTTAGAGCCTGTAGCGCAAGCTGGTGGATCTAGCAGCGTGTTATTTACGTGGTGTCTGGTTTTGACGGTTTTATTTCTTATTTCTGTAGGTGTTGCCTGTTACATGTACAAACGAAAAGGACTAATGTTTACGAGAAAACCTATTAGAAGCTTTAGAAACACGGTGCAATACGAAGGCTCTGATAATGGAAGTAACTTATTTTTTTAGAGTTTATACCAATAAGGAATCAAAATGAGTCATTTTTTAAGTTGTCCTCATGATGTTTCGTAAATGAAAGCTGATAAATATTAATGTAATTAAATTGAATACGTAATTCATAACTAATGGCTAAAATATTTTTGTAATTGATAATAAGTATTCGATTTTTTTTACTGCTCGTCACAGGTAAAGCGCGAGCGTTCGTGTTTTTTTTATAAATTCGTACCTGGGTCAATCACTTTTTTTATGTTGTTATTCTGTCACATCACCCAGGGGACAACAGTGTGATAGTTTGCTAGGGGAAAGTGTCCTACATTGTCTACTATCATGATTAGTGGGTGACCCACCTTGGAAGGGCCCCATAACTGTCAATAAATTCAAAGTTTTGTCAATTTTAATGCCATTAAACTGTGAATTTAAGGGTGACCCAGGAGAACGTAACCATGGCAACGAGTGACATAAAAAAAGTGATTGACCCACCTACATTTTTTTATAAAGAAATTAGCCAGCAGCATTTTTTCGTGACATAATGTCATCACATCTTTGGCGGTTCGACTCCGAACGTGAGGATAATTTTATCCATTTTTCTTAAGGCTTTAATTATCGCTGAAAGCGATTATTGTCATCAAAGATTGTATTTAGGTTGTAAACAATTAGAATAGGTAAGTGATACTCTTTGTAATGTAATTATAATGAAAGAAATATGAATAAATATTTTTTGTACAATTATTTTGTTCTTAACTTGAGTAAAGGACTTGTAAATAACCGTGGCCTATGTATACCGTTTGTCGTCGTTTCTAACAAGTATGCAAGTGCAAAAATGATTTCATTTACATCATACGAGTAAGGGTGAAGACACATTTATCAGCATGCGTACGCATTTTGTCTATAGAAAATGTCAGTTTATATGAGAGCGCGTCCAGCATTCCGCACGCGTACGCATGCTTACACATTTCATACTAAACGGACGATTTCATAATACAATGTGTCTTCACCCTAAGCCGACTATTATGAAAAGAATCATAAATACTGGGCTTATAGAATACTTCAAAATAAAACTATTTTGCCCATAATCAGCCCAGCAGTTTTTGGATAGGTAACTACGGCACCACACCGAGCATGGCCCGACATGCTTTTGGCCGGTTTATTCTTATTATTTCAATGGCATTGACTGTATTATGACTGTATACAAACTCACAAACACATTACTCAAATACATTCTCCACTGTACAGTCGAGTGCATTAATATACAGACACATTTGTAAGGGATCAGTATGGAGAAGTGTATATATATTAATGCCCTTGACTGTACAAGTTATGTTTGTCTATCTTTTGCTTCATATAGACAACTCCTTTGCTCAAAGGTTAACTCGAAGAGATCCCTTACAGGGATAAGTCCGCTTTGTACCTGTCTAAATTTTAGTTTAAATGTGTATTTTTTACCTGTGATTTGTGTACGATAAAGAATTTACATACATACATACATACAAACGTAAGTTGGCACAATTGTATTCAAACTTGACCAGTACTCGTAGTACTCATACACAATAGAGCAAGACAAATGTGAGCTAAGATAAAACATTCATTCATCTAAGGCATTTGTTTACTCACAAAATAATGGTCTTTTGTTCTTAGAAAACAATACGGGTTCAGTAGCTGTAAGCACACTCCTCATTGGAACCCTAAGCTACTCTAGAATCATTTCAAAATGACAAGTGTTAAGAAATATCTAACAATCTGATATATTATGTAATTTGACAAAGTTCTTGGGTTCCAATTGGTTGACTGTACCTATAGATACCATGAGTTCCCAAGTATCGTTTACTTTAGGTTTTACTCGATACGTAAAGCATTCTAACCCGCTCGCATTTATTTATAGCACGGTCGCGATAGTATAGTCAGTGACAAAGCCTAACTCATGGTAAGCTGATGCTGGCGCATATGGACTCCTATGTTAACAAATTTCAAAACTCTGACAAAATTCTCATGTCACTGAGATATTATGATAGAAAGAAAAAATAAGTACCTACCTACCTACTATACTCTGTTTGGTTTGGTGTTTAAAAAAAGGTAAACAATCTTGCAGTATCTTTTTATTGAAAGCTACTAATATAACAAGGAAATACAGTGATTTACATTGTTTTTGATTGATTAAGTACCTAGTTTGGATTTTTATATGCATTTTTCAATAAAAAGATAAACCAAAAACCAAACAGAGTATACAGATGCGGCCTTACTTTCTGTTTGTGATATCCAATGTGAAATCCATATTATACAGGGTGAAATATTAGTATTGATGGGCTTTATCATCAAGAACCATTACTTCATTCGTTCATCATTATTATTCTGGTAAAAAGTAAATCTCGATGACACAAGATAATTCGTAAACTCACAATTTCATAGAGATGAAATCAAACTAGATGAATGATTTGCTTCAGAAAATCCATACGCGGTCAATTTAACGAACGCGTGAAGAAGCATCTAGATGCAGGGCCGGATTTAGAGGTTGTGAGGCTTTGGGGCCACAAAGGAGTGGAGGCCCCCTGGCCCCCAATTATTTTCCAAATAAAGTAGACAATTTTTTTCAGTCAAGCTTTTCAATTAATATTTTTTGTGGAAACAAGTATAGATTACTTTATTATTTAACAAACATATAAATATAATTGCAAACGAGAATTATCTGAAATTAAATTTTAGCGTTAAGGAACGGAATCTTCCGAGCATTTTTCTCCGAAAAATCGTTGATGATTCCACTGAAATCCAGTTCCCGGAGTAGATCACTTTCAACAGGCACTCAAAAAAAAAAAACTATTGTATTATTATTTTATTTTGTCTACTAGTTAGAAATAGATTTTTTTTTTTCGAAATCTATTGTGGGGGTCTCTGTTCTGTGGAGGACCCGGGGCTTTAGCCCCGGTTACCTCCCCCCCCTAAAACCGGCCCTGATATAGCGAGCCAGCAAGGCGGTGGCAACTGACAGGTTACTGCTGATCTCCTGAACGTTGCCGCCGCGAATTGGGCTCCGCTTTTCACTTACGATCAGGTGGCGTGATGGAGCCACTTTGTTATGCCAAAATAAAAAACAAAAAAAATCTTTATATTATAATCAATATTCCTGGAAAGAAAATGTAACTAGATAGATTTTTTTCTCGTTTTTAAACATGAAACACAGAATTCCGTTAAGAATAATGTTATATTTTTAAAAAGAAATGAGCATCTCTATTGTACATGCACGGAAGTCATACATGTTGAGAACATTCTCATCCAGTGCCTTAAACAACCTTTTTACAACACAAAAGTAAATACCTAAGTGCGTAGCCAATATGCCAATCGCTGACGCTCAGTAGCTTAGTTTTCTCTCTCTGTCACTCCATTAGTGCAACAAAAACAGTGGAGTCATTGACATCTTGTCGACGCATTGCATGAAGGCTATCGTAGCGAGTCTACCTGATGGTAAGCACCTACGATAGTCTGTTGAGGCCTGTAAGTCCAAAAGAATTACAAATGGCCGATCCCTTAAAAAAATCCCATCCAGTGCCTTAAGCAACCTGTTTACGATACGAAAGCAAATACCTGGGTGCGTATGCGTAATTGCGTAGCCAAGATGCCGATCGCTAACGCTCAGCTATGCTATTCTCTTATTCACACATTCGACGCTGCGTTCATCAACGAGCTCGACGACGAGATAGCCTTCACTTCGACGTCGAGAGCAGCGCTGCGAAAAACGGTATTCACTAACGTAGAACAGCTCGTCGTCGAACTGTAGGTGGTAACTCTCGACGCAGTGTAGTTCCAGCTCACGCCGCATACGTCGCCGAGCGCTAGTGTCGCTAAAATGCATTAGTGAATACCATTTTTAGGTTCGACGCTGCCGCAGCGCTGACACAGCGCTGATAGCAAGGCGGTTTCCTTAGTGAATAACACTGCTGTAGCGTAGTTTTCTCTCTCTGTTAATTTATTTGTGCGACAAAAACAGTCGAGTCATCGACATTGTCTACACACTCTGGTGGACAGAGCTGGCTGGACACCGAAGTTCATAAATTTCGGGGATTTGTCCTTGTCACTCCAACAAAGGCGTCATTAGAGTGACAGAGAAAAATCCCTGAAATTTGCAGATTTAGCATTTCGCGGTTGGGCCGCTGCTCCGTTCTTCGTCTCAGTCGGACACTCCTTTGCAGCGGTCGTGATTATGGTCGTATACAACAATGCGTTTAGGGCGCTGTTAGGTCTACCACGTTTCTGCAGCGCGTCCAGCATGTTTGCTGAAGCGCGAGTGCACAGTTTTGGTGCCGTTCTGCGAAAAAATATGTCATTGCTTTTGAACAGAATACGGGGCAGCTCCAGCAGCCTCTTAAGGACAGCCTTAAGGAGTGAGTGCTCAATAATGCAACACTTAATCAAAAATACTATGTCTGTGGCTTTGTATGTTTACTAACATAGTTTTTAAGTATTAGTAATTAAGATAACTTTTCTGATCTTTGTTGTCTGAATAAATAAATGATATATATACAGGGTGGTCCAAACCTTGACGTCAAAAATTTTTTTTTAGATTCCTCACGTCATGAGCTATCAGAATATACCCCATGTATGTTAGCCGATTTTTTGTAGTTTTGAGTTATGAATTTTTGAAAAATTTTTTTTGAGAAATTCTGTAATGAAAATTAATTAATAAAAAAAAACTGTTGGATTTTTTAACTATTTTCTTTTTGTAAAAGTATTGCTACAAATAAAGCATTTACTGACAAAAAAATTAGCGTCCTCACTTTGATACAAGTAGGATAAAAAAATACCAAATTCAAAATTTTACTCTAATAACGCATCAAAATAGCATTAATGTACGTAAATAAAATAATAAAACATATCCCAAGGATTTTTCGTAATGTAAAGACTGCCTTAGACCTTAAACCTTCGTAAAAGCAAAAAAAAAGTGATACTTAATAATGAGTATTTTTCGGAGTAGTCGGTCAAATAAACTTAAAAAAAAACTTCTAATTTTTTTATTTAAAAGTAAAGTGAAATTTCGTCTGTTTTGTTGTTCTTATCAATAAACAAAGACAGAACATACCACGAAAACTCAATTTGTGTAGTTATTCAAGTCATTTTTTACTACTTAAAAATTTTAAGATTTTTTAAGTTTATTTGACCGACTACTCCGATTAATCCTCATCATTAAGTATCACTTTTTTTTGCTTTTACGAAGATTTAAGGTCTAGGGCAATCTCTACATTACCAAAAATCCTTGGGATATGTTTTATTTTTTTTATTTACGTACATTCATGCTATTTTGATGCATTTTTAACGTAAAATTTTGAATTTGGTATTTTTTATCCTATTTGTATCAAAGTGAGGACGCTAATTTTTTTGTCAGTAAATGCTTTATTTGTAGTAATACTTTTACAAAAAGAAAATATTTAAAAAACTAAATAGTTTTTTTTTATCAATAAATTTTTTCATTCCAGAATTTCTCAAAAAAAAAGTTTTCAAAAAATCATAACTCGAAAACTACAAAAAATCGGCTAATATACATGGGGTATATTCTGATAGCCCATGACGTAGGGAACCTAAAAAAAAATTTTTGACGTCAAGGTTTGGACCACCCTGTATATATGTATATATATAATATATGGACCGTTTTTTCTGATCTTGGTCGCTGCTTTCGCGATTTGTCTCTGTATGGCAATCCAGAAACACTGCTACAGGGCACTACGTGTTGTTATTATTTTTTATTTTATTTTTACATATGTGGAGAACCAACGGCTAAAACAGTAATATTTAAACTGGATACAGGAAGCCAATTATAGGGACTCACAGATAGTTCCACGGTAACAAAAAAATTAAACTCACGAACTCACAGGTCCGCACTTCTAAAACAAACTCAAGATACAAATTAATAGTACATTGTGCATCAAGGGAGGTAAGTTCGGAATTAGGTACTAACGAGAGTGTTAGAAGCCTGACGCCGTAGGTTTCAATGACTCGAGTTAGTATTCCGCTTACCGACCGTGATGCATACAATGTTTTTCATCACACTTGCCGACAAAAAATTAAGTTTTAAGACAAAATATTATTTAATGACGTACTGACATTTCTATTACTCCCTAGGGAATTTCACTTTTCTATTACTCCCGCTACGCAAGCAATGGCAATTTTATGAGGTATATCCATTAAATTAACATCATTGTTTTTATGAGGTCCTATTAAATTAGTATATCTACCACAGATGTCATACAGGGTGGTCCAACCAAACATTGAAGTCAAAAAATTTTTTTTTAGAATCCTCACGTCATGAGCTATCAGAATATACCCCATATATGTTAGCCGATTTTTTGTAGTTTTTGAGTTATGAATTTTTGAAATCATAGGCAAGTATATATATTTAGTTTGTTTATTTTGTAGTCGATTCTGCAAAGAATAGAGTCGATACTCTATACTAACTTTGTAAGGCGGTTATATTCTGCTTTTACTGAGTGCTTGTTATCTTACTTTGTGGTTTACGACCCAATACTACTGGAATTTTAAGAAAACGAGCTCACTTCATATTCTTTCAACTATAACAACTTCAGTACAAAATCTGACACGCTCGGCCGCCATACAAATGAATGAACTTGTTTCTTCTATCCTAATCTAATTCTGTGATCTCTACAATGTGGGGAAGTCTTGGAACTCCCTCTCATGGCAGTAGTGGACGGGGAACATGCGCGTTGCCTCCAGCTCGCCGACGACCGAGTCTCGGCTCACGTACGCTGGGAGAAGATCCATCAGCTCTAGCAGCGCTAAGTCTGACTTTACTGATAGCATGAAGGCTAGCATTATGGAGTCCCTGGAATGATGACTGTTTTGAAGTATGGCTAAAGTGAATCCATTTAGGGTAATTGCTAAAAAATTTATTAATTGCAACAACACAAAAAAATATGAATACTCAAGGGCCTGAGACTTAAAATCATAGGCAAGTAACAACTTCAGTACAAAATCTGACACGCTCGGCCGCCATACAAATGAATGAACTTGTTTCTTCTATCCAAATCTAATTCTGTGATCTCTACGATGCGCGTAGAACCGATGGCCGTTGGGGTGGGAAGGTTCTTGAGTGGCGGCCACGTACCGGAAGGCGTAGCGTGGGTAGGCCCCCCACAAGGTGGACTGATGACCTGGTGAAGGTCGCAGGAGTCCGCTGGATGCGGGTGGCGCAGGACCGGTCATTGTGGCAATCTTTGGGGGAGGCCTATGTTCAGCAGTGGACGTCTTTCGGCTGATATGATGATGATGATGATGATTATGATGATTTAAAATCATAGGCAATTAACAACTTCAGTACAAAATCTGACACACTCGGCCGCCATACAAATGAATGAACTTCTTTCTTCTATCCAAATCTAATTCTGTGATCTCTACGATGTGGGGAAGTCTTGGAACTCCCTCTCATGGCAGTAGTGGACGGGGAACATGCGCGTTGCCTCCAGCTCGCCGACGACCGAGTCTCGGCTCACGTACGCTGGGAGAAGATCCATCAGCTCTAGCAGCGCCAAGTCTGACTTTACTGATAGCATGAAGGCTAGCATTATGGAGTCCCTGGAATGATGACTGTTTTGAAGTATGGTTAAAGTTGACCCATTTAGGGTCAATTGCTAAAAATTTGTACATAGTTAAAGGCTATCATTATGAAGTCCCTGGAATGATGACGGTTTTGAAGTAGGGCTAAAATTAATCACGTCATACTGTATAGAGGGAGGGGGGGGGGTCAAGAAAAAATCACTAAATATCACCATAGGGGACGGGGGTTATTGGACAAATCATGTGTAATTTTTTGTTACCCTGGAATCTGCTGAACAGCATTATAGCGAGTAAAAAAACAGGCCAAAATCGTATGACGTGATTTATGGATAAGCCCTAAGGGTCGATTACAAAAAAGTAGTACAAAGCCTTAAATGAAAACAAAATTTAAAGTCACAATTTTTGTATTACGAAATTAAATTCTATAGAACGACTTTTGGCAATGAAAAAAGGCGACAAATTCATTCTATGAACGACAAACAAATCAAAATATTTAGTTAGTAAATAATTTGATTTGTGTTTTCACAATACGTTTTACATCCATTAAATTAATATCATTGTTTTATGAGGTCCTATTAAATTAGTATCTCTACGATGTGGGGAAGTCTTGGAACTCCCTCTCATGGCAGTAGTGGACGGGGAACATGCGCGTTGCCTCCAGCTCGCCGACGACCGAGTCTCGGCTCACGTACGCTGGGAGAAGATCCATCAGCTCCAGCAGCGCTAAGTCTGACTTTACTGATAGCATGAAGGCTATCATTATGGAGTCCCTGGAATGATGACTGTTTTGAAGTATGGTTAAAGTGAACCCAAGGTCAATTGCTTAAAAATTGTACATAGTTAAAGGCATTTATCTACATCCATATCATAATTTCCCTATTATATATTCAGAAGCCGTAATGTAATGACCTATATTGGGAAACCGGTGTCTGCGGCTGTTAACACACTAAGGTAATACTGTTGTCCTGCTTTTTCTTGTGTCACCAGTAAGCCCGCCCGTCTCTTTCTCTGACCCGAAGTGTATTCTAAATTCAAACGCAGTGTACAGCTACAGGTCATGTTTACTACTTACTCATCAAATTGCTCGCTAATTTCGTCATACTGCGCCACGCTATACGCTACATGCTCGGCGTCCATTGGTCCTGCGCCTTTGAATATGCCCATCTGGAACCCAAATGTTCATGACCTATAGGTATAATACTACAGTGTTTTGATCTAGTAATTTAAGATTCGCTCAAGAGCGTCTAATGTTTTCGCATGTGTTATTATTATCAATCTAAAGTAACAAGTAGAGTTACGAAGAAGGTACGATCATATCAAACACAAAAAACTTTTTTAAAGTTAAAAATTACACAGTATCAATTGGTAATGGTATCAATACTGTTCCTCCCAATTTCCCCAGTATTACCCTCTACAATTTTTTATTTCCCCATTTGCCATGAGATTCTGGTTTACCTATACTATAAGTACGTTAGGGTAAGAGGCAGAGGCGGATTAACCTAACAGCAAAACTACTATATGATACGGCCCCCGCGCACAAATGAGACCCGCGCTACAATGCTAAAAAAATATTTTTTTTAGACAAAAAAATATATGTTCCCCAATTCCCACAGATTGATCTGTTGAGCTTTCACATTGTTCGTTTTCACAACGTTCAAGAAAATTTCCCCGGCAAAAAGAAACAGCAATGTTTTTATCATCTGCAGAAGAGTATATTTTTAGGGTTCCGTAGTAAACAAGGAACCCTTATAGTTTCACCATGTCCGTCTGTCCATCTGTCTGTCTGTCCGCATCATAGCTCAGTGGCCGTTAGTACTAAAAATTTGCAGTTTGGTACAGGTATTATGTATCTTGACAACAAAGCGGTAGAATAAAAACTTAAAAAAATATTTTTTTTCGGGTACCTCCAATGACATTAAATAATAAATGGACGCACAGAGCCAAACAAAAAAACCAAGAAAAGTGGCACTAAAAGTAATTTCTATCATGTCTCAGTTGAAGCTAATAACGCTCACTTACAATAAACTATAATAAAAAAAAACTCAAAGAATAAAAAACTTTGTGAAGTGAGCAATAAGTGTCAAATTTGCGAACAACACCGCAAAATAGTAGAAACTTTTTATGTTTAAGGAATAATGATGTTATACCGTAAGGTGACCAAATGTCAACTGTCAGAACTGAACAGCGGAGCAAAAGGACCGCAATATTTACTTCTGCAGCCCATTTTTTGGGGCCATTTTTTTGAGCTGTTTGGGGATCCACTTATATATTCTAAATCAATGGGTACCTCGCCCACTGAAGAAATGGGATTTTTTCAATTTGCAGTAATCTTGTATTTTGGGATATCATTGAATATGGTCTTAAAAAGAATAAGAGTATTAAAAGAAAGTTTTTTTCTAAAGCCAATATTTTCGGAGATAACTGTACCAGAATAAAAAAATGTGTCTCGCGCCTCTAACTTTTGATCTGTGGGTTCAAAACTATGAAAAAAATCATGAATCCAGCCCATGTGGCCCAGTCGATTTTAAATAACTACGGAACCCTACACCGAGCATGGCCCGACATGCTCTTAGCCAGTTTTTTCTGTGGTGTAAATAATAATAAATAAATATCTTGGGACATCTTACACAACTTGACTTAGTCCCACGGTAAGCTCAATTAAGGTTTGTGATGTGGGTACCAAGCGACAATATACAGGGTGGTCCAAACCTTGACGTCAAAAAAATTTTTTTAGATTCCTCACGTCATGAGCTATCAAAATATACCCCATGTATGTTAGCCGATTTTTTGTAGTTTTCGAGTTATGAATTTTTGAAAATTTTTTTTTGAGAAATTCTGAAATGAAGATATTTATTAATAAAAAAAAAACTGTTAGGTTTTTTAACTACTTTCTTTTTGTAAAAGTATTATTACAAATAAAGCATTTACTGACAAAAAAATTAGCGTCCTCACTTTGATACAAGTAGGATAAAAAAATACAAAATTCAAAATTTTACGCTAAAAACGCATCAAAATAGCATTAATGTAAGTAAATAAAAAAAATAAAACATATCCCAAGGATTTTTGGTAATGTAAAGACTGCCCTAGACCTTAAACCTTCGTAAAAGCAAAAAAAAAGTGATACTTAATAATGAGGATTTTTCGGAGTAGTCGGTCAAATAAAATTAAAAAAAACTTCTAAATTTTTAATTTAAAAATAAAGTGAAATTTCGTCTCTTTTGTTGTTCTTTTCAATAAACAAAGACAGAAAATACCACGAAAAATCAATTTGTGTAGTTATTCAAGTAATTTTTTACTACTTTAAAATTTTAAGCTTTTTTAAGTTTATTTGACCGACTACTCCGAAAAATCCTCATTATTAAGTATCACTTTTTTTTTGCTTTTACGAAGGTTTAAGGTCTAGGGCAGTCTTTACATTACCAAAAATCCTTGGCATATGTTTTATTTTTTTTATTTACATACATTAATGCTATTTTGATGCATTTTTAAAGTAACATTTTGAATTTGGTATTTTTTCTCCTACTTGTATCAAAGTGAGGACGCTAATTTTTTTGTCAGTAAATGCTTTATTTATAGTAATACTTTTACAAAAAGAAAATATAAATAAAAAACCAATAGTTTTTTTTTAACAATAAATTTCTTCATTCCAGAATTTCGCAAAAAATTTTTTTTCAAAAATTCATAACTCGAAAACTACAAAAAATCGGCTAACATACATGGGGTATATTCTGATAGCCCATGACGTTGAGAACCTAAAAAAAATTTTTTGACGTCAAGGTTTGGACCACCCTGTATGTATAATAGATAGAGATACATACAAGTACTTAAATACATAGACAGCTACGACGCCCACGACCAAGGAACAAATATTTGTGATAAATAAATACACAAATAATGCCCTCTATCACCTAACGCCAAACGCCTCTCGCCTCACGCCTAAATGATATCTAATATTTATAATAATTATGCTTCAGGAGTTTATTGAATTGCATCCAGACAGACGAACAAACATAACAAAACACGGATGCTGCATTGCTGATTGTTGTGTCTAGACATTTATTAATAAAACGTTGACTAAGCTACGTTGTCACTTGTGGCTTTCGAGCCGCGGCCTTAGCACATCTGCTTGACAGCAACACGCGACCTTCTCGAGGCTGCCAGTCTCTTTTCAATTATATTGATTAAAAAGAGACGGGTAGCCGCGTGAAAGCCGCGACATGCTGTCAAACACTTTTAGGAAATGATTTTTTTACTGTGTTGTCTTAGTCTTGTCGTCTTGTCACACTTAAATAGCAAACATGAAATGGACAAAATAAACTTTAATTACCTAACATATTTACGTAAAAAAAATTAAAATTGCATTTTTTGCTATTGTTTTGTGTACAAAATACTTTTATTAAGTAGTACCTAAGGTGTTGAAAACTCAAAAAAAATTAATAGAAAAAATATTTTTCGCAGATATCACCCAAAACACATAGGTATACCTATGACATTTATTGCTTCTTTTAGCCTTAGGAATATGCTGTTAATTATTTTCCCTTTCCTCGTATTGCATCTTGTACTTATCTTATAATGATCTTACATCTGCGATCATATACAACATGGAAGTCTAACGCCAGCTCGAAAATGCCCCTAAAAACAATTGTTCAATTGTGCCAAGATGGGCAGCACATAGCGCTTTTCTTAACACCGCGCATATTTCGGCGCAACATCTTTATAGAATATAGCCAATCAAAACTTTGACGGATCAGTTACAACTATTTCTGAATGACGGTTTAAGTTTTTATAGGTAGATATTAAAATTCATTACCGTGATGCATTGAAGAGGGGATGACACTTGTCAACTAAAATTCAGGATCGGTTTTGAAAGGCAATTTAGTAAGGCGTGCGGCTTCCATGTTTTATTTGTTCGTAGTCTTACATGTATGACAGCTTTTCTATGAGGAGTCAGCACCGCAAGAGCTTTGTAGCGTTTCTTTATTTCCAGCATGACAACCACGTGTGGCGGCAGGAACTCTGGCTCGGGCACCACTCGCTCTAGCACCAGCTGGAAATACATGAGTGTGTAAGGGATGACTATATTTTTAACACTATGTGACCGTGCTACCGCCCGAGTGTAGGTGGGTCATTGTCAGATTTAGGTTATCGTCTTTTCGGTGGACATGCCTAAAGTTAAGGAATTCCTGTACTAATTTTGGGATGAAACAATTGACGGTACAACTAGGTTCCCCGGTCTATATCCCTATGCAATCAAATCGTAACATAGATTTATAAAAGCTGTTAACTTTTGACCACCGAGTGGACAACTTTTGTTTTTCGGTTTGACAATGACCCAGTATTTGTTATGAAACTCCATAGCAAAAAAAACCTTTTTGGAGTATAACCATAAGGCGGCTTTTGCTATCGAGTTTCATAGCAAATACTACCTTCTACACTAGGACGGTAGCTGGGTCTTGATTTCATACGATACGTCTACGATACTTCTCTGCATCCTTGTACCGCCGAAAAACGGGTAAACGGCCAGCGTACATTCTATTGGACTTTAATGACATTATAATTAACTCTAAAGTACTCAGAATGTACCTGCAAGCCTAGCCAAGATGATATTCTGCAATCGTATACGATAAGCGATAAGTAATAAATGTATCATGTATTTCAGTTTACAATTCCCTTTGTCCCTACAGATCTCAAACACTAGCGATAAGTTTGTTTACATCGGCCGGAAACGTGTCCCATTCCGTGCTCCAATAAAAATGGCGTATCCTGGCGATAAGGGAATGTACTAATTATAACTTTATAACACTGTTATCTCTGTTCGACTTTCGACTCTTCAGTGAAATGAGTTGCAAGGTCATCCTGTGCTTTATAACGATTTTTTTTCATGTATCACGATACAATCGATACCTAAATTACTTTGATTCGTTATATAATTTATATAGTTATAGAACCCCAGTGCATGCGAATTGTTTGCTAAAATCGCGAAACGTCTGGTTGACGTAACTACATAAATACCAAAAAGCTGGCGACTTCCTCGCACAACGCATCAGTATGGCGATACAGCGAGGAGTTTTAAAAATAAAGTATTGCACTTAGATACGTTTAAATTCCAAATACTCTGAAGTTTAAATTGACAACAGGAGTAGGTAAGAAAAGTATTTAAGGGTTTATTTCAAAAATGATAACTTTATTAATTATAGGTATTTATCGCAGATTTTTTTGTACCTTAATGACCCGAAGTTACCCGGTCACGTATCGGAAGGCGTAGCGTGGGTAGTTTCCCCGCAAGTTAGACTGATGATCTGGTGAAAGTCGCAGGAGTCCGCTGGATGCGGGTGGCGCAGGACCGGTCATTGTGGCTGAACTGAATATACAAACGATACTCCTCCTGGATGTGTGGCTGCTCCCACGTTTCCGCTACTGCAGCTGTGGCCGGGTCGCATCCCACGAAGGTGGGATGGTCGTTGCACCGTCCCAAATGACGGTCCAACGACGGTGGTGAGAGGCTGTTGAAGGAAGGTTTGCCATGGGCATGGCGAGAGAGTAAATGATTTTGGTGGCAATCTTTGGGGTAGGTCTATGTTCAGCAATAGACGTTTTCTGGCTGATATGATGACTTACTTTCGGAAATAGTATATGCAGCCCATTGGCTTTAGCCACGTCATTGGGTGGCGCGTAGAACCCGGGGATCAGCAGGCCTGGGGGAGGGAAGTACTCATTCTCATCCTCCACCACCTCGATGTCCACGTCTGCTTCGTCGTCTGGTAACTCCTGTATAATAAAACATATTTCGGAGAGAATGGAGAAGAAAGCATCATCGGTCGACCGTCGGGCCGTCGTCCTGTCGGCCGCTCCAAGTATTTCTAGAAAGATCTGGGTGCTTAGCCAAGATGCCAAGCGCTGGCGCTTAGTAGCGTATCGTAGTTTTCCCTCTCTGTCACTCTTGCATATTAGTGCGACAAAGACAGTTAGCTGCCTTTCGCTTACGATTGACGTTTAAGCGCTAGCGATTGGCAACTTGTCTAAGCATCCTGGTCGAGGCGGACCTGCGCGAGCTAAGTAGTCGTGACGATTGGCATGAAACTGCTTAGGACCGAGTGAAATGTCGTGTTCTTGTGTCGGAGGCCAAGACTCATTTTAGGTCACTCAGATCATAATCAGTTTTTGTTTGGTTGTTTTGTTTTTGGTAGGTTTGGTAGGAGGTGTTTACTAACCTCCACACTATACAAAGCCTGTCCCGTGGAGGAAATCAATTACATATATTAAGATATATGTACGCAAATAGCGACAACAGTAAAGTATCCAATGAGCATTGCATAAATAAATAAATAAATATCTTGGGACATCTTACACAAATCGACCTAGTCCCACGGTAAGCTCAATTAAGGCTTGTGATGTGGGTACCAAGCGACGATATATATAATACTCGTAGATAGATACATGTAGATACTTAAAGTTAACCCAAAAGGCTCAAAATGACTACAATATAAAGGTTGCGTCTAATAAGGTGAAAGCGGCATGGCAGATCATAAATAAAGTCAATGTAAATTTACCTAGAGAAAATATCTACAAGTTAAATATTGATGATCGTGTAGTGGATGATCCTAAATTAATAGCAAAAGAATTTAAGGATTATTTTATAAATGTAGTGGAAAGTAATATAATATATAATACCAATAACCCGAATTCTAGCGTATCGTGTACAAATGAAAATGTTAATTTTGATAGAGTAAATAATAGTAATCTGACATTTAATACGATATCCTCAATTTTTATGACTCCAACAACACCTGCTGACATAAATAACGTAATAATATCATTGAATAACACAAATAGCGTAGGATATGACGGTATAAGAACGAATATCTTAAAAAGAGCGTCTCACATAATTTCGCCAGTTCTAAGCTACATCACAAATATGAGCTTTGAACATGGAATATTTCCTGACAAATTAAAAGCCTCTGTCATCAAGCCCATACATAAAAAGGACTGTAAAAGCGATACAAAAAACTATAGACTAATAGCACTTATACCCGTCATATCGAAAGTTTTTGAAAAGGTCATTTACAATCGCATATATGTATGAATATTTTGAAAGTAAAGAATTATTCGCTAAAGAACAGAAAGGCTTTCGAAAAAACAAAAATATCAACATGGCCATTTACGAATTGATAAAGAAAGTACTTGTCAGCATGGATAAAAGACTTCCTGTGTCAGCCATTTACATGGACATGACAAAAGCCTTCGATTTTGTCAAACATGAAATACTTTTAAATAAATTGTACAAATATGGGATCAGAGGAAATGCTCTAGAATTAATCAAATCATACCTTAGTAACAGAAGGCAAACTACAGAAATTACACATATTGATAAGAAAACTAAAGTAGAGACGGTTTATTCGTCCTGTTTAAAAGAAATCAAATACGGTGTGCCTCAAGGGAGTATATTAGGACCCCTGCTATTTCTTATCTATATTAATGACCTTCCAAGAGTAACGAAACATCCCACAGTTTTATTTGCCGATGACTGTACGATCATTTTCACTGATACCCATCTTAGGACATTGGAATCCGAGATAAATATAACCATGCAGTCTACAATTGAGTGGTTACAAAAAAATAACCTTCATGTTAATCTGTCAAAAACATGTGTCATGAATTTTAACCAGCGAAGTAAAAGTCAAAGTATCCCGTTAGTCAAATATGATAACTCTGTAATTTCAGAAACAGACAATACTAGGTTTTTAGGTTTTGTGTTGGATAAGAACCTTTCATGGAAGGCTCAAGTTGAAAGTGTCTGCAAGAAACTGAGTCAGTATACATATACTTTGTTTATGTTGCGCAAAATTGTGAGTCAGTCGACTGCGTTGACTGCATACCACGCATATATTTCTTCGACACTCAGATATGGCATTATTTTCTGGGGTAACTGCACAGATCGTGAGCTTGTATTTCGAGCGCAGAAAAAAGCTCTACGAGCTGTGCGCGGGCTGCGTCATTATGAAACATGTAAACCTCATTTTATAGAGTTGGAAATTCTTACGTTTCCTTGTCTATATTTGTTAGAAATTGCATTGTTTGTCAGAAGTAATCCTGACCAATTTAAATATTTTTCAAATGTTAGACGCCAGAACAAACTGATAGCTATGCCATCCAAGACAAAACTAGTGTCAAAAAGTGTCATAGGAATGGCACCAAAAGTATACAATAAACTTCCAAATGACATTCGGAGCAAGGAAAGCACAATGGAATTTAAGAAAGCCTTAACCATATATCTGGCAAAGAAAGCGTATTATTCTGTCAATGAATTTTTAACTGAACGCAATGAACATATGTTTTGACATTGATCTGTAAATTATGTTTAGGTATTTTATTTATTATTTATTTAACTTTAATTTGACTTGACATGTAATGATTAAGATGTAGAATATATGAATGTTTGTAATTTTAATTTTAAGTCTGAATGACATTGTTCTTTCATAATTTAGGATTATTAAATGTTGCCTGTTTTTATATGGAATTTAGTGTTAATATGCATGAAAATGATATTGTCAAAATATATATAGGTATTATACTAATAAGTATTTAGGAGTAATTGTTATTTTTATTATTTTTTTTTTACATTTTGTACGCCAAAAGGCACATCACAGCTGTACTAATTATTGTTGTCACCTGTCACCTTACCTTAACCTATGTATGACAAAAATAAATGAATTTGAATTTGAATTTGAATTTGAATTTAAATACATACACAACCATGACCAAGGAACAAATATTTGTGATAAATAAATACACAAATAATGCCCTCACCGGGATTCGAACCCGGAACCTCCAGCTTCGTAGGCAGTCACTACCAACTAGGCTACGGAGGCTGACGAATTGCATATGAATTTTATTGCATAGAAATACAGTGCTTCTATGTTTTGAATTTGAATTAAAAATCGTGTCTGTACCTCTGGTATTTCTATGTCTACTTCTTCATCATCCGGCTCTGCTTTCAGTTTTTCAAGACCGTCGAGATCCTGAAATTATTTATTTCTCAGAAACATGTCTGGATACATATTATTTTCAAATGATTTCACATTTTCAACTGCTTACAAGTTAACTGTGAGCTGCGGCCGTAGTCGTCTTGTGTTTGACAGCAATACACGGCCTTCTCGCGGCTACCCGTCTTTTTTCGATTGTATCGATTAAAAAGAGGCAGATAGCCGCGAGTTGATGTCAAACACTAGATATGCAATCAGTCGGGCCATGCTCAGTCTAGGGTTCCGTAGTTATTTAAAAACGGGCCGAGTATGTACGATAATGTTTTATTTTAAAGTATTCTATAAGCCCACTTTTCATGATTTTGTTCATATTTTGGACCCATGGATCAAAAGTTAGAGGGGTGGACACACACATTTCTTTTATTCTGGAGCGGATATCTCCTAAAAAATATTGACTTAGGAAAAAAGAAAATCAAAACAAAAGAAAGTCTTCTGGGCCCCGTATTCTTAAAAAAAAACATATTTAACTATCTTTCTTCTTCTATAACTATTACTATTCTATTAACTATATTTCAAAATCATCCCCACTTTACTACTAGGGGAGGTACTCGAAAAAAAATGATTTTCTACATTTTATTCTAGCACTTTGTCGGCGTGATTAATACTAACAGCCACTGAGCTATGCTGCAGAAAGGCAGTTGAACAAACGGACAGACAAACAGAAGGACATGGCGAAACTATAAGGGGATCCGAAAACTACTAAGTTTTAACACGTTCGCCTCCGGTACTGTTTCACTAAGTGCCTATACTTTGCCGATCGAAATTATCTGATAGAAATCCTATGCCAGTGACACGCATGTGTGACCGAAAAGATTGTACTCCTACTCGTTTGCCGGCGACACAGCACTTGAGTAAAAACGTTCGTATTTATATGCCACTGGCGTAGGAGTGAGAACTTGATTAATGCTAGTGTCTTTAACAGCGTCAACAATTTCGAAGAAAACCGCCTGATCACCTTAGACGCTAAAAGACAGCTACGTAAGAAAAGACCTAAGCCCTCCTACGCGTACACATAATAATGCAGCTGGTCAACTCTATTGCTCAGATTGCAGACGAGTATTTAAAACAAATTTCGACCTAGCCGGCCATATCTCACGGCTCACAGTAGACAACGTCCATAGAGAGTTTATTTGGTGTCGCCGTCATTGAAAACGATGAGGAGGACTATAATACTAGTGGCATAAGAATAAAATTACTTTGATCACGTATGCATGTCACTGGCAGTTTTTTCGGTCACATATGCGTGTCACCGGCGTCGAACGTGATGCCTTGGCCTTTGGTCATACGTGTCATAGCTTCTAACATACCCCGATCTTCAATAAGCGCAGCTTCTCCTGTTCCTTGGCTAATCTTCTGGCTTCCAAGACCTGTTCTATGGCCTCCCGTGCGAGCCGCTGCATCTCTGATAGACGTCGAGCTCGATTATACATTGCTTCTTCCTAAAATTATCTCATTTTTAACAGACTTCAAAACAGGAGGTTCTCAATTGGATGGTTTTTTTTGTATGTATGTTACTCGATATTTCCAAGAATCGTGAACAGATCTTCCGTTTTTTTTAATCAATCGGGCATTTGAACCCCGATATGGTCTCGTTGGCACTAAGTCGAGGGTCTGATGACGGAGTCTTGGAGAAATCGGTCGAAGTTGTTTTTTAAATGGTGATTATTACAAGTCATATACCATGGGGTATATGACTTGGGTAAGTTTGTTACAATTTGGTCATTAAATAAAAAAAGATGCCTGTAAGATTCTTTCCTGCATATTAGTGCCTGGTTATATTAAAGTACCTTGGGGGCTACCACGATCTACGAATGCGATTCAATTTAGGACCTAAACTGAATCGCGATGTGTCAGTTCCATACAACAACTTTCAAAAACTGACAAGCCAAACCTAAACTGAATTTCATTTAAGAAATCATGGTAGTCTTATCTTATTTCAACATTGTTCAGAAACTTTTCAATAGCACCTTTTTCCTTTTCCTCTCTTCACGTCTTTTGTGCCATATCTGTTCTCTCGTCAGGCTGAACGATTTGTAGTGGTTGAAAGCGGTCTTCTGAATGGGCTGGTCGCAACTAGGTTTGGCTGGATCCAGTGGTTCAATGTACTCGTATAGAATTTTGCGGACCAACGCTAAGAAAAAACATGTTAATTAAGTGTGCCAAAATATAACTTCCATGCCCATTTATTTGTTTTATTTCACAAATCCATACAGTCCACATTAGTAGCTATCAAAAACCTTATCTACCCCCTTATTCATGAACATCTACTAACTTAGCACGCCTATAAGTAACGTTTGTCTCTTTAAGTCTTATAGAAAAAATTGATAAGACGGAAAGGGACCAATAATTTTCTTCTTGCTGGGTTTTCAATCCCACCTCGGATGTTGGTGAACTTGGTCTTCCTTGGTATATGACTAGATATTGTTTGTCCCTTTCGATCTTATCAATATGTTTCTAAGACCGAAAGGGACAAGCAATACTTAGAGGCTTTTTAAGTTAGGAGACGTTTATGAATAAGTGGGTTAGTAGTTACTATACTAACAGGTAAAATGTACGTCATCATCGAGACACCTAAAGCAGATGGCAAGGGCCGGTCCTGATAAAAGAGCATACATGGAGGCTTCATTGATGGGGGCATCGCCGGCGTAAAGAATGTCCTTTGCCGTGTATTCGTCCAGCTGTATCTCTTCGCGGCCCACCATTATTATATCTGGAAGTAGTTAAAGAAAAAAGGAGTAGCTTATTAACGTGTGTCTAAATTTCTTAGGTGCATGATATTTGAACGTTCGTTTGCAAAAAAAAAAGTAAGTACATAGTTAAAGGCCTTTTGAAAACAAAATTTAATATTAAAGAGTTAAGAACCTAAATTTTGTTTAATGACTTTTGGCAGTGAAAAAAGGCGACAAATTAAAATTTTCTATGAGCGATCAACAACACACGCCTCCATTTTTTTATATGACGACTTTTTCTACTACCAAAGGTACACAGTATAAATTATGACTAACTTTCGTAACATAATTGACGCGATTGTAATTTTTGTTTTGATTAAGGTCTTAACTATGTACATTTTTTTTGCAATCGATCCTAAAGTAAATTGTGATTGCAACGGAAATGTAAGCAAAAGTCATTGCGAGGCCTAAATCTTGATATTCAAATTTAAATTTTCTTACCGTGGGCTTTGGATATGGACATGGTCTTTGAACCGCTTTTTGTATTTTTTTCAAATCAAAATTATTAAGACTAAGTAATGTGGGCCAAAGAGGCTTGAACACACGGTCATTCTATATTCAACAACAACCATGTAAAAAACAGCTTACGCCAAGACATTACATGTGGAATTATCTAGAAGCTAACATAATTCTAATAGTAATAACATTTTATGTCAAAATAATGAAAAGGAAAAATTATAGGGTACAGTAGCAGGTCTGGTATTAAGGTAATGGTTAATTTTTCGTCTAAGTTGTGTCCATCTATCAGAGAAAATGTCGGCATTTTGAATCGTAGCAAAAAGTTATTAATTAGTTATATAGCTCTGTTGGTGGGTGTGTTGGAAGTTTGATGGGTGCGGATGTGATATGGAATAGTAAGGAGGTCTCAAGGGCGGCGCACTCGGCGCCCCACTGCAGCTGTATAGTTGTTAGGGATGAGGATGGCTATGCGCTCGAGCACGGATGGGTTATCAATATGATTTCTGAGGAGTAGACAGTAGTGAATGGCTAATGTTTGTTTACGTCTAATCCGTTATTTCTGTCGAATTAAGGGTTAAAAATTATATTAATAAAGTAAACTCACTGTTCAAATCCCATCGCTCGTAGAGTTCAAAGTGAGCATGCCAGGAATGAGGCCAGAACAGCACGAAATTCAGGTTCTGGAGGTGTGGAACCATCAGCTCAGCACGGCGACGCTTGCGCAAGTCGTGTTGCACAGACCTTAGGATCGAATCAGTAACCTGAGCGTTTCAACCGCCTAATTTCGGGCCATAAAGTTTGCCGAAGTTTCTTAACCCCTCGTCAGTGGCGAGGCCCGGTTTTAACATTTTATCAACCGCCCGCATCTGTGGCGAAGCCCGATTTGGACATTGAGTAATAAAACTGACTAATGTATACCTGTCTCTTGCATATTCATTGAGGTGTGTAGCTAGTGAAATAGGACAGATTGAAAACTTGGCCTTGAGCAGCCGTTGTGCGAAAGAGGCGTTGTACGGGCAATTTCTTAGAATCGGTGGCCTGGCAATCCTTGTCTGTGACTAGGCCCGAACTGGGCTCCACAGACAACGACTTTTCGCCATTTTTGTCGTCACTGACGAGGGGTTATCGTCTCAATGTTATATACTTCGTCATTTGTAAGGTACCGTGCCTCCTTAAAACGACAAAGTACCTAGCACATTTATTTATTTAATCTTTATTGCACAAAAGAAAATCTTATCGTACAAAAGGCGGTCTGAATGCCACAGAGCATTCTCTACCAGTCAACCTTAGGGCAAAACAGAAAAGAATGTAGGCGGTGCAACTTGCAAACTTAATTTAAATAATTAATATTATACAAAGAGTATAGCCGGGGCTAAATAAGAATAAAATTATAAATAAACTAAAACTAAATAAAACTATCAAAATACACATATATATACAAATACCTATAAAAAGAAAACCCCCTCCAATAAGTCCGCCTGCGGCATGGAACCCATTATGCTGGCGGCATTCCCTCTCTGTATCGCCAAGGCGATACGTTGAGAGAAATACGCGCCAGCACGTTTCTCTCCCGTGCTCTCGATCAGCCGCGTCGACAGGGCCCTTACGAAAGCCTTCATGTCCGCAGACCACGGGCCCAGCGTCTCCACTGCGAGCGCTTACCACATGGCAAACTTAATAAAAAGACATACTAAGATAGGATACAAGCATAAATATACCTACACTTACATTAATATATACTAATTTAAATATACTACAATATATCTTACCATAAATTGAACAGTTGTAAAGAAAACACATTGTAAAGAATAGAAACTTAGGCAAAAATTATGCCACCAAAATTAGGCGGTTGAAACGCTCAGATGTTCCTTTTGTACCTTTATGGGTCGATTGCATAATTAATGGCCTTTCATGAAAACAAAATTATAAGGTCAAGTGGGACAAATGCAACTATGAGGTAATTCCGACTAATTGAAATTACCTACTCTTAATTTGTAAAAAGATCATACTTACCTACTATTGTATTGAGTTCCTTTTGAAATAAATCAAAGAATGTTCCAGGTATCTTCCAAAAACTCTTAAAAACAGATTAAAAGTGCATTAGTTAAAAGTAAATTACCTCATAGTAAAGTTGTATTTGCCCCGCTTGACCTTACGTCATAAAATTTGTGCTACGAAGTCAAATGTTTCACAACTTTTGGCACTGAAAAGGTCGACAAATTCAAATTTTCTATTAAGCGATCAACAATACGAACCTATATCTTTTAAATTTGCCCCTTTTTAGGTACAATCAAGGGCATAAATATGTATACGCATTGTTACTTATGTCTGGAGCATAGGGTCCAGAATTGTATGTATATTTATGTCCTCGGCTGTACTATTTACTGCCGAAGGTTGTTGGACAGAGTATCCTTCATAGTTTGTATGGCTAACTTTCGTAACACAATTGACGCGATCCTGATTTTTGTTTTGACTAAGGCCTTAACTATGTAATTTTTTTTTTTGCAATCGGCCCAGAACCGACGACGGGTACGGAACCCTAAACACAACAAATCAAGTTAGTAAATATTACTTCAATGACTAGTGTGCCAATAGGTACCTACATGAATAAGTAGGTACCTATATGATTAAATTTTATATCTGTAACTTAACATGTTTTTAGGGTTCCGTATACCGTAGTAAACAAGAACCCTTATAGTTTCGCCATGTCCGTCTGTCCGTCTGTCAGCAGCATAGCTCAGTGGCCGTTAGTACTAGAAAACTGCAATTTGGTACAGATATATATATTAATCATGCAGATAATGTGGTAGAATAAAAACTAGCAAATCCTATAAAATGGGGTATCATTGCATAGGTCTCTGAAAATAATAAGGGTCGTAAAATGCTATAGGAGATAATTTAATCAAACCAAAAATCGTTGATAGAGTTTATTAATGTGCATAACATATATTTTTTTCAGAATTTTATATCGCGTAGTTTAAAAAATAGAGGGGGGGGGGACACATTTTTCAGACTTTGAGAACTGATATCTCGAAAACGATTTGCTTAAATAAAAATGTGATGTATAAACCTTCATATCATTTTCAAAGACCTTTCTATTAATACCCCACACGCTTATGTACAACTAGAAAACATTTCTATCCCTCAGTTACATGTATGGAGGGCCCCCACCCCAATGGTTTTTTTTTACAATTTAGTATCATAATCCTGTAGCGGTTCATACAACACATATCCTTACCAAATTTCGTTACTGTAGCATCTATAGTTTCCGAGTAAATCGGCTGTGACAGACGGACAGACGGACAGACGGACATGACGAATCTATAAGGGTTCCGTTTTTGCCATTTTGGCTACGGAACCCTAAAAATGGTTACAAATCGTAACCAAGTAAATAATAATATTCATTCGATAATTTCTGAAAGTAGGTGAAATATGGCCACCGTCCTTTATTTGCTCTGGGTGCTTAGCCAAGATGCCAATCGCTAGCGCTTAGTAGCGTAACGTAGTTTTCCCTCTCTGTCACTCTTTCATATTAGTGCGACAAAGACAGTTAGCTGCGATTAACGATGAATCGCTAGCGATTGGCAACTTGGCTAAGCACCCTGGTAGTACAAACCCCAGCGCTATTTGAATTTCATGGAATGCTAAACCAGACACGGTACCTTATTGCTTCATATGCTTTCGTCTCGCTCTCGCGTTCTTTTCTGAGCTCTTCCTCCCATTCCTGAGAATTCAAAATTGACAAAGATTATTTTTCATGTAGGATATAGAGAAATTGTAGAATCATAGAAATAGATTGTTAGGTATATATAGGGGTCATTCTAAAAAAATGTCTGGAGACTAATTGCCGCGACCCATTCGTTTTCACACAAAATGTATGGAAAGAGTTGCAGACAAATTTTCTGAATGACATAGTAATTTTAATTTAATATCTATTAAGAAATAATGATTTCCGTTACTTAAATACAGTTGTTAAAAAAATAAGAAAGAGAATAAATGCACATCTATTTAATAATAAGTAAAGCATTTAGGTACTCAAAACGTATAGTAAATGACGAAAATATTGAAGGTATTTCAATATCGTTATACGTTTCAAAATGTTTTTGTTTAGGTACCTTGGTACTTCTAAGGTGCGTGCGTGATAAACCAAAACAATAACAATAATTATATATCATGCAAAACTTTGGCGTAGGTACCAACATTTCATCATGTATGACGCTGGAAAATATTGGAAAATTACCTATTCTGAGTAAAATGCTGTATAAACATCTAAACGAAGGTAAGAATAGGTGTACCTACGCAATTGCTCGACGTAGATTTTTTATGGGATTGGTATCTCAAGATTACTCAAAATCTGATGAAATAATTTAAGGAAACTCTTCATTCATTATAGGATCATGCCCATAATAGGAAATTGAAGAGGTATAATATAGAATACATAACTTCACGTTTGGTACCTAAATCTGATAATAAAGAATGTCCCACATCGGCGAAATTGTATATTGAGTAACCAGAGCGTTGTCCTGGTCATGCTGATGCAGAAATCTAAAGGTTGACCCTGAAAAGGGGATTCCCCGACGACTTATTGACAGTGTTGCCATATAATCCTTCTTAAATAAACTTGAAATTTGTGGTATTTTTATCAGAGTTCATACAGTGGGATTACACGTCACTCACTTCATCACCTTTGTTGAAGACTGTGTGCTTACTATGAGCTCTCGCCGCATATTTCTATCCAGTAGCCGTATCATGAGCTGCCATTACAGTAGGTATTACCTATTGAGGGCGGAATTGTTCATGGTAAAAATCAAATGTCAATAGAGTAGGAACGTAAAATTTTATCAACATTTCCAGCTATCGATATATTCCATCACCTTTTACATTTCTGTCTTTAACATTAACCTCTTTGATTAGCTATTCGGCCTAAAATTTGATTTTGACCTCTTTGATAAGATAAAAAATAAATTGTATGACATTTAATTGTCATTTCTGCCACTAGTAATTTAGCAACTAATTCACGTTTGAAAAAAAAGGTTAATCCAAAAAGAAAAACAATCAACATATGGATAAAGAAATATCCTTGTCTTACTTACGACGAAAACCGCTCAACAATATACGCTCTGTAATGTTTAAAGAACTAGACATTGTATCAGGGATCGGAACCGGTTTTTTATAAAAACCTCGAAATAGCTCAATATTTTGAAATGTTTTACACTCTTTATGTAGTACTCAACATTTTATGTAATTATTAACATCGTATTTACGTACATCGAATTACTCCATTAACAAAAAAAATATATACCGAAGAACAAAAAGAACGGAATTCGAACTGTTCTTTTGTATGGAGAAAAAACCGGTATCTGATCCCTGCATTTGGATTTGAGGTTTAGTTTTGTTCATAAATAAATAAAGATACTCTTGGTAAATACATTTCAGTTTAATCGATAGTCAATAAAATTTAACGTTCAAACTCTAGTGTCATTTGGTTTTTGCCATGAGCAATTCCGCCCTCTATTAGTTTATTTAATGTCCGGCTCGCTCGCACCAATACGAAAGTAAAAGCGGGATGGATAGAAAGTAAAACGCGTTAATAACGTACCGCCAGCTAATGGTAGCCCTACTGTAGCCCTTCCGTGACTTTGGAATTATCGGCAATCGGCAACGTTAGGTTTTACTCGATACGTAAAGCAGGCCATCGCGCTCGCTCCAATATATCAGTGCGAGCACGACAGAATGCTTTACGTATCGAGTGAAACTGAACGTATCCTTTACTTGACAACGTGGTACGGCTACGGGTCGCGTGCAAGCGACCCATAGCATGTTGGTACGAGGTAGGGCATGCAATTCCGGAATTCGGTTGTATGCAATCAAGGGGTTTTTACTTTTTTTATTTCAAAAAACACAGGAATAAAGTACTAAGACTATAAAAATAAATTATAAATAAAAAAATTGCCCCAGGTCTTGCTGGGGAGGTAGAGTGCCCAGAAGGCTGGCCGCATTGCCGCGCTGGACTGCTATGCTGAGTCTTTGCGCGAAATACTGGCCAGACCTCTGGTCACCCGACGCCTCTATAAGGCGTTTGGAAATGTCCTTATAGAGGCGAAGCGCACTTGGCGATTTTATAATATCAAGGGGTTTGATAATATAAAATCCCGTGATTGCATACATTTGAATCCTGGGATTGCATGCCCTAGTGCGAGGTAGTCGGATTGAATCCGTTATATTAATAACGCAGCGGCAGCTCATGGTACTTATTTAGAGTTCTAAATGGTTGGATGTACCTATTTATTTGACTGTATGGCGTTAGTACATACCACTTCTTCAGGAGTAGCTTCGTTCAAATCAAACGTCTGCCGTTCCACCTCCTCTCCGGCCTGGATCCTCTTGTGGTAATCCAGCTCTTTTCTGGCTACATCTGATAGTTTCAGGCCATTCACACCGCGTAAGAGTTTTGTTATTTTGTTGCGCTGGAAAATCAAATCACATCATCACCCTGTCTCCGTCAAATGCTGGACGTAGGCCTCTCCGATCAGGATGCTTAGCCAAGTTGCCAATCGCTAACGATTAGTAGCGTATCGTAGTTTTCCCTCTCTGTCACTTTTTCATATTAGTGCGACAAAGACAGTTAGCTGCCTTTCGTTTACGATTGACGATTAAGCGTTAGGTATTGGCAACTTGTTTAAGCACCCAGGAAGTAATGCCCATCACCTCGCTGGGCAAGCGGGTTGGGATCGCAATAATGTGTCCACTGTGATGACGCTGCGGCCAGTCATCAATCCTTAATAAATAAATGGTCAGTGATACTTCAATCCCTTAATCGTCTCTTAGGAAACCCACGGGAAGAGTTGGGGAGGTGATATATTTTTTTATTGACTTAATCTTCGCGTAACAGACCTAAAATATTATAGTTAATTTATATACTATAGCTGGTATTACTGGCGACTGTAATTTGTAACTCAAAAGATTATGTAGGTAAATTAGATTGAAAAGCATGACGCTAGAATAAGCAAAAAATGGTGCACCCGATTTAGACTCTATTATTTACATATTTAGGTCCGAAAATGGTAGACTTTCTTTACTATACCTACGTATTAGTATTAAATACAATAAAATAGTCAAATTAGGTACTAGAAGGAGCTACTGAATGTCATAATATTTTGTAGAATAATTACCCACAAAATAATAAATACTCATTTTAAGACGATCTCGTACAAATTTATCTTGTCCCAAGCTAAAATTAAGGGTAATTTTGGGTACTATGCGACGATATACTAATAATGATAATGTATTCGTACTGTAATATAATATTTTTCATCACACTTGCTGTCTAAGCGCGCCATTGCTTGCGCGCGTAGCGGGAGTAGGTAATAGAAAAGTGATATTCCCTAGGGAGTAATAGAAATGTCAGTACGTCATTTAATAATATTATACCTTAAAACTTTTTTTTTTCGGCAAGTGTGATGAAAAACATTGTATGCATCACGGTAGGTAAGTAAGCGGAATACTAACTCCAGTCATAAAAGCCCTCCGCCTAACGGCGTCGGGCTTCTAACACTCTCGTTGGTTATTCCGTACTTACCTTCCTTGATGCACAATGTACTATTATGTAGATAGGTAAGTAATGTAGTACCTACGTACGTGGACGTGGAAATAGCATGGTTCCAGTTTTCGTACTCATAATTATTGCAATGTGCTTTTGAGCAATTCTCAAAAAGTTAGTACATTTGGATATTCACGTTTTGGATATTGATAAAAATTGGTAGGCTGATCGAACCAATGATGCTGAGCAAGAATAGCAAGATCCACCACATTTTCCAAAATGTACCAGAAAGTTTGTATGAAAGTTTCCTTATTTGATACCAGATTCCTATAATTTTTGGTAACCAAAAAGTATTGTTTCATACAATTAATATTTTGGGACATTTTGGGAAATTTGGTGGATTATGCTCAGCATCATTGACTACCAACCTACTAATTTTTAATAATATCGAAGACGTGTAAACTATTTTGAAATTTTAATTGAACTTACGTGTATGAATAAATATATCGGTTCACTCTTGCCTCTAAATCTTTTTAGATCTTCAATTTCATCCGCAGGAACCTAAGAAACGGGAAAGTATATCATACAAATGTATAACACCGACATATTATGGTCCCGTTGGCACCAAATCGTGGTTTCATGGTGGGATCTGAGAAAAACCTTTTGAAATCGGTATTTTTCTTTTATTTGGTGATTATGTACCTATACTATAAAGGTATTAAAGCTTTACAGTCTATTTCACGTGACTAATAGGGGGGCAGGCATGATACTAAATTCAACTTTAAGACGCTAGCTGTCTCTGTCATGTGGAATGATCAAAATTTGAGGGATTCAAATAGAGGCAGTCTTCATATATCTAATGGTGAATGATTATTTTATATTCGTGTGGTATGGGAAAATAAATACTAATATACAAATATCTAACAAGCACTGAAGCCTATTATTCAAGTATCCCCCATAATTACGAGTATTACAGTACCTACTAGATAGATGAAATTACTAAAGAAAGCACAATCGGCGACAAGAGCTCATATCAAAAATGATTTTTGGGAATAGCTTGTTATAATTTTCGTGTATAACCCTTCGAGCGCGACACGCATTTCACTAATATTTATTTTCAATATTGGTCTTTACAAATTACTATGTAATTGATATAATCCTAGGGAAGAGCGGTGCTTTCCAACCCCAACACAAGCAAAATTTTGTTTACGGGGTGGCTCCGTCCCTTGTATCACTTAACATGTATTATCATACAGGAAAAAGAAAGGGATTCGAAAGTACTGTTGACACAACAAATGACACAATATTTACCAAGAAAAGAGTTGTTTATAGATTTAGGGAGTGATTAATTAATCTATTGTCTGTAAGTCTCTGTACTTAAACCATGAATATATTAATATAACTACGCATATATCCTAAATTGACTTATACACTGTTGTGTCAACAGTACTTTCGAATCCCATTCTAATCGCGGTTTGATAATAAATTATTACAATAAAGAAATCTTGATTTTATTTTTGACAATTCACTTACTTTAAGTAGTATCATTTTGCCATCACTCCAGTCCAGTTTTATTTTAGTGAACAAGTGGTCTAGCGCCGTACAGGACCCGCTGAATTCGTTGTAAACTTCTGCACCTAGTTTTTTATTTTAATATCATCATCATCATCATCATCATATCAGCTGAAAGACGTCCACTGCTGAACATAGGCCTCCCCCAAAGATTGTTGGGGGAGGCCTATGTTAGGCCTATTTTAATATATTGACTAGCAATAAAAAGGGGCCTTCAAATTGGCTTCATAGTGGATATAATTTTCTTGTCCTAGGTATATGTCTGTGTTATGTATCAATGCCTCTCATAACATAAGAGAGGAGGCTTGCGCCTAGCAGTTAGCCATTATGTATATAGGCTAAAACATCATTTTCATTATATTATTATTTTAATATAAATATAAATTATGTTACGATTTTATTGCATAGGGCAGACGGGGAAACCATGTAGGAACCGTAATTGTATTGGTAATAAGTGTACGAGCCCCGATGCAGTGGAGTTCGTAGTTCGAAACAATTTTTACAAACTTTTGAATATTTTAAAAATGAGCACATTATGCTAATGATAAATTGTATGAACGTTAGTCATGGTTAATGTACTACATTTCAAGAGACACAACAATCTGAAGTACGCTTTTGTTGTTTAATAAATCGATTTTAACAAACCAGTGTCTAAATTATATTTTCTTTCACCACCGTAATTCCGCGCTTATAAGCTTGACGCAAAATTCGCAGTGCATCAGGTGTACCATGTCGTCTTTAATATTAATGGCGTTCTTTACATTCATTGATTATTTAAGTACAAAATTAAAAATTGTGGAAAAAATTTAAAAAAATACCTCTCGTAAAATAGTTTTTTTTTTTAAATTCTGATTTATTAAGTCCAAATATTTTATACTCAAAGAAACTATTTTAGTACTACTATTGAATAGTGAAGGTTTTGTCTCTAAACCTTTTCCCCCGGATGAACGGGATAATCTCGAAAAACTGTCTAACTGGACGAGAACATATGCATCGGGGCTCGTATAATTATATCGAGGGTTGCCTGGTGAAACCCTATAAGTACGTGACACCTAGTTTAGAGAAAAATGATGTTAAAGGTTTATTGTCATCGGACACTTATTTTGATAAATAGATTCGTAGTTTTATGAGTGGTTTGTGAAAAGCAATTTCATTCACTTTAAGTTTATCTATGTTTTAGTTATGTAACTCATCTAGTTTTCCTGTAAGATAACATTTTTTATCAAGGGGTATCGACTTATTGGGTTCACGCATAAATAAAAAAACCATATTTGTTACTAAGAGGGTATTATTACCAAAAAAAACTTAAAAAATAGACGAATCTAAAAGTAATAACGGTATTATTCTACATCTGAAAAAGTAAGTGCTATGCCAACAAACGTTTTTAGGCTTCTTATCCATCCATGATACTCTTCAGGTATAATTCAGTATGTTTCAGCGGGGCAAAGTGCTTCTATGAACGGTTTGTCTGTGACTGGACCTGGTGTTTCAACGGCGGATAAAAAAATATAAGCTGAAAGGCAATGAGGATGGTGGGTTTCCATGGTTTTGAGGATCCGCACATTGTTTTGCGTTGCCTATTGTGTTTGTGGTACTCATGCTTTGGTTGGGAGAATCAGTTTCAGAAAAGGACTCCTCCGATCTTGATGAATCGCAAATTGATATTGCCACCCAAATGCGCTATATTCTCAACGACAGTAATGGCATGTCGGACTCAAGTGAGTCTTTTGTGGATTGTTGAAAAAAAAAACTGTTGTTGGAATCGATCTGTAACTTGATTTATTGTGCTTGCATTTTTCCGGATGATGAAGCTGACTTATTTGGCCGTGACTGTTCGGGTGAGGATCCTGCATGTGTGCCGCATCCTGGGGACTTTCGCAGTTTTGATGAGTTGCGGATTGATATCGCCGCCCAGATGCGCAGTAGTGGTGGTAAGGGGACTCAAGTGGGTCTTTTACAGATTGCTTGAAAGTGGTGTTATTGGGATGAAGTTGCTTATACAGGTAATTTATTCTGCTTTCGTTTTTTTTTCAGATGATTGAACTGAGGATCCTACTTGCGACTGTTTTGCCAAAACAAATGGATTTTGACTCGGATTTTGCTACTGAGGGTCCAAATGTTTCATCCAAACAGGAAGATTTTTTTATGGAGCTGATTGATGAAGTTTTGGATCGAGTTTGGATTGCTGTGGAGGATGACTATTCAGCGGGAGCAAATAGTGTTCCTGATACAGATTCGGAGAGCGATGCACCTCGGCGAGATGATTCTGGCCGTGACATTGTTGTTCCTGAGGGTCCCGGTCCAGGGAAGCATCGGGAGCGTTCCTTGCCGATGCTTGACGGTGTTGGTCTTTCTGGTCAAGGTGAATGTATGGAGGGAGCTTCTTCTTGCGTTTCGGATTCCGAAGACGATACATTGAGGGTATTGGAGCCGACTGACTCTGGCCACAGTGACGGCATGATCCGTGAGCGTTCCGGTGCTTGTTCGCAGGTGGAAGGCGCTGTTGACTTGATTTTGGACAGTGTTTTGGATAGAGTTTGGGATTGTGTCGGGCCCCTGAAGCGACGTAGGCAGGCTGAGCTGTCTGAGTGGAGGGTGGATATCGCTAAAAGGCGAAAGCTGCTAAAGTTCCAAAGGAGGCTTCAAGGATCGAGGAGGTTCCAAGGAGGTTTTGGAACTTTAGCAGGACGCTTAACGCCTTGGGTTATATAAGGTAGCCCTTCCATTTTTCGCTTTTTAGCGATATCTACTTTCCGTTCTGATGGCTTGGCTTGCTTGCGTCGCTTCAGGGGTTTGACGGAATCCCAAACTTTGTCTGAAACATTGTCTAGAATTGGGTTAGCAGTGTCTTCTGCTCGTGGGCAGGCGCCGGAGCCTTCGCGGATCATGCCGTCATTGTGGCTGGAGTCGGTTGGTTCTGATACTTTTAATGTATCGTCTTCGGAGTCTGGAACGTGGGAGGAGGCTCTTTCTGTGCATTCGCCTTGACCAGAGGGACTGGCATTGTCGGGTGTCGGCAGGGAGCGTTCCTGGTGTTTCCTTGGACTGGGACTTTCAGGAATGATGGTGTCGTGGCCGGAGTCATTTCGCTGAGGTGCGTCGTTCTCTGGGTCTGTGTCGGGAGCGCAGGGAGCTCCCGCTGAATGGTCATCTTCTGCAGCGGTCCAGGCTCGATCTAAAGCTTCATCAATCAGCACCATAAGGGGGTCTTCCTGTTTGGATGAAACATTTGGACTTTCATTGGTGAAGTCTGGGTCGAAATCTATTTGTTTTGGTGAAATAGACGTGGGTGGGATCTTCAGTTTAATCATTTCAGGAAATCGAAGGAGTAATAAATTGCCTGTTGGCTTTGTCCTAGTAACGTTGTTTTTGAGTGGTCTGTAAAAGACTTGCTTGAGTCTTCTTACTATTATGATTGTGCATTTGGGCGGGGATATCAATTTGCGATTCATCGGAATTGCGAGGGTCCTTGGGATGTGGCACATGTGTGGGATCTTCATCCGAATGGTTACTGCCGGGTGGGTCAGTTTCATTATCTGGAAAGAATTTAAGCATGATGAACTGTATTACCGATGGATCCTAACAACGGTTTTTTTTAAGTATTCCACAAGGGACTTGCTTGAGTCTGGCATGCTATTGTTGTCGTTGACAATATAGCGCATTTGAGTCATTTTCTGAAATTGTTTTTTTTAATTGGAGTGTGAGTATCACAAGCACAATAGGCAGTAACGTGGGACAGTGTGCGGATCTTCAAGGCCATGGAAGCTTACCATCTTCATTGTTTTGCATGTAACAGCTTCCATTTTTTTCAATTGCCTTTGAAGCACTGGGTCTAGTCATGGACAAGCTGTTCATGCAGGCACTTTGCCCCGCTGAAACGTACAAAATAATCAATATTATTTAATCAAAAGTACTAATCACAACTACGTTTTTATTATTTTTATCGTAAAAATCACTCAAAGTCGCGAAGTCTCATTAATCGTCAGTGCTAAAACCTGATAAGTTCGCATAAAACAACAACAATTATTTTCATAGTCAGTGCTAAAACCCGATAAGATCAAATAAAACAACAACAATGCTTTTTATAGTCAGTGCTAAAACCGATAAGTTCAATAAAACAACAACAATGCTTTTCATGGTAATGGTTAGTTACAATAGCTTACATTAATTGTTACTTGAACTCATTACTATAAACACGGTGTCTAAAATATGACAATTCTACGTTTATTCTAGGTTAAAAAAGTAGATTACCTGTTTCCAGCTTATTAATGCAAGCTAGGTAGTTGCACTAATTTTCTGCCTCGGTCACCCATCACACAACTTTGAACACAATCATTCACAACCTTCTTTAATACAATACACCCCTTTTTAACAGCTATTTTCAATTAAATATGCAACGTCGCAGCGGTGCGCTTGCGTTCGTGACGCTACTTGTCAAGGCTGCGCATGACCATGGGGCCGTCGAAAAACTTATAGGGTTCTTCCCCGGACATATTTGAAAGAAATTTGTTAAAGGCCTCTTGCGAGAATCCGATTACTGGACTTAACATAATATTTTATTAGAGAATTGTTTCAAATAAGTACTATAAGTTTATTTGTTGGGTTCTCTTTGAATAAATTTGTATGTGCAATAAATGATATCGTAAAAGTAGAATCCAACAAATGCTTTTAACGTATTCTAATTCGTAATAAAATCCTTTAAAGTTTGCAATCATAATGAGGTGAGACCGGGTAAGTAACAGTAACTGGTTCTACATTGTGTGTTTAGTTTGATTAAGTGTAAATATCTCGGCACTAAATACCAATAAATATACATTATGTGGTTCTTCCATTAAGTTATAAATAAAAATTAAGTCTTAAATGTAGTTGTAGTATTTAGTTTTGAATGAATAGTTGAAATCAAGTACTTATTGGGTTATTTACTCGGCATATTTCCGTGATACATGTAAAATCAGCTTATCTGATATTACCATTAGATTGACCGATACTGAATCATTCTAAAACTGTTTTTACTTTAAAATCTCACTTTTTGTCACTTATCGGGTTTCACCAGGCAACCCTCGATATATTAGGGTGGTCCAAAAAAACATTTATTTTATTTTCCTATGGGGTACCCCCTTATTTTGTTACATCTGTTAAGTTGATAAGATAAATTATACCAAGTTTCATAATTTTATTTAAACTATAAAGTGGTGCTCAACGCCTTTGATGTTTTTTTATATTGTATGGAATGTGAAAAAATTAAATTACTGTTTCTTAACTTTTTATTTTAGTTATTGCTTCTAGACTGTTTAAACATAGGATTTCTAAGTAACAAAGTAGAAGTTAATTTTTGATTCAATTTTTTAAGCCTATTTGAATCTTCGCCAAAAGGTCAACCGAATCAATAATTTATTAAAAATAAAAATAAAATGTATTTTTTACCTTCATGACTTTTAAATCCGGTTTTGAACAGTATTAAAGCAATTACTGACATAAAAATCATAAATAAAAGATATTTATTTATGTTGGGACACATAAAATATTATATTTTTCAAAGGCATTGAGCACCGCTTTGGAGTTGAGATAAAATTACGAAACTTGGTATATTTTATCAACGTAATAGCTGTTACAAAATAAGAGGGTGCCCCATTAAAAAAATTTTTTTTTTTTTTAAACAATCGTGGACCACCCTAATATATGTATTTACAAAAAAATAAAAAACAGGGGCGAGGTCTGCGCCAGGGTCGCGTTTTATAAAGTTACAATTAACAATTTCGCTGTTTGCCTCTCTTTCTAGCCAATATGTGCGTGCGTTAGAGAGGCAAACAGCGAAATTGTAAATTGTAACTTTATAAAATGCGACCCAGGTGGTAGGGTGCCCAGAAGGCTTGTAGCGTTGCCACGCTCAATTGCGATTCCGATTGTAGGTATTACTTATGCCAAAATTAGTACATGAAGGCCCGTAAGTATGTCCAACGGAAAAACGTATGTATTAACTAAAAAATACTGACTGGGGTGATTCTTGGATCATAAGCAGAAGTGCACAGGGTACTAGGGACGGTCAAGCTGAGTAACTTTCACTATGGAGCCAATCAGGAAATCGCGATAAAATCTTAATTATGAGTTAGTTGATACTTAAATATCAAATCTAAGGTTCAGTTAACCAGGGACAGTTAACAGTTAACAGAGATATTTTAGAAAAACCTTAATGCGAGGTTTTAATTAAATTAAACAAATTTAATTGAAACCATAATTCAATGTTTTAAAATGTTTTACACTCTTTGTGTACTACTCAATATTTTATATAATTCACAACATCGTATTCTTAAATTACTTCATTAACTTAGAATTTATATACCGAAGAACGGAAATGTATGCTGGTGGTAGGACCTCGTGCAGGGGCCGTTAAATAGCAGTGTTTGCACTGCTGTGTTTCGGTTTCGGGGTAAGATAGCCGGTGTAATTACTGACATAGATAGAGGCAATCCATCAAAGTCCTCAGAAGTCCTCAGGGTAGGCAGCTCATAGACGATTTTCTGATCGCTAAGTATGTCCATGGGCCTCAGTTCCTGCTTTCCATCAGGTGGGCTGAGAGCTCAGTTGTCTACCTTCGTCACATAAAAAATGGAGAAAATACGGATTTTCGGTCCGTGCAATTAACTCATAATTAGAAGATTTCCTTCGCGATTTTATTGTTGTCTCCGTAGTGAAAGGTGGTCATCGTGACCCCTTGCCAAACACACTGTTCACTCCTGCTCATGACCCAAGTATCACCCTGTATTTGCTCCAAACATGGTCCATGCTACTTACAAATAAGGCTTTCTTTATTTTTTTTCAGGATGTAATGGAACTCCCTATCATTGTTCACATTCACGAACAATTCTATTTTCTTTTTATGCGCCATGGGTTAGTAACTTAATTTGACAGTAAAATAGTAAATCTGATTGGCCACGCCTTTTATGTATTTGGGTAAATTCCTTTGATTATCATATGTAAAATACTATACATGATATAGGTACTGCAGTTAACAACAGTAATCAATAAAGATACCACCTTATTTTACTAGGGTATAATAAATACGGGCGTATTATACTTATATACTTAACCAAATTGTATTCTAAAATCTCATGCCATATTATTCGAATACTAATATGGACCGAATATTCAAATTGGCCGAACCGATGGCCGTTGGGGCAAGAAGGTATTCGAGTGGAGACCACGTACTGGCAAACGCAGCGTGGGACGTCCACCCGCAAGGTGGTCAGACGACCTGGTTAGAGTTGCGGGGACTCGGTGGATGCAGGTCGCATCCATCCGGCCAAAGTGGAAGTCTATTGAGGAGGCCTATGTCCAGCGGTGGACGTCCTATGGCTGAAATGATGATGATGATGATTCAAATTAGTGCCGAGTTAAGAGGGTTTGTTTTTTGTGACACCATCACAAATTAAACAGGGTGAGTCACATAAGTCGTGAACAATAATACATTTTTCTTACTCTCTAAACAACTAACAATTGAATTCCCCAGGACTACTATAATAAAGGGTAAGCCCCGGACAAATAGTCCAGTTTAGAATAACACATATGAAAAAAATCTGCTGTTCTAAACTGGACTGTTAGACATGAGCTAATAGATCGAGTTTACCCTACATTCCAATTTACCCCGCCATTCCTATTTATCCCGTTTTACGGTAATCATTTTAGTGTGTCAAGCCAAAGTTCTTCTCGTTGCTACGATTCATATTTCGTATCGCGATTAGCGCAACGCCATGAGTGAGGAGCGGAATTTATATGGCTCACTTATCGTTATTTGCCGATTTTGTTCAATCGATGAAGAATCGATTCCAAACTTTTTTATTATAATGGCAACATTATGACGGGCGGCCATATTGGATTTTTTTAGTGATTCGGAAATTATTGTCTGCAATGGAGTCATATTTTTGCTTATCAAGTTTTGATTCTATTTTCTTTGGGAATTCGCCAAAATTATGTCATTTCTTCACCGTTTCTCAATCTGGTCGTTGTCATAGTAGAAAAGCGTCGAACGTTTGACAAAATCTGCTAGTGAACATCGTTATTAAATTCAGTGTCGACCCTGGAGACATCTTGTGATAAAAAGCATTGCGGCGAGTCATTTCGCTGTCTCTGATTTTGTCTTCACGTGAAACAAGTAACAAAATTAGATTGGTGCTATTTAGTGTCCGCAATCATGGAGGAGTCGTGGGGTAAGGTTTCGAGAATGCGTTGATTTATTGATTTTTGTTATAGTAGTACTGTGGTGTCATTGAGTGGTTAATTGCAGATGCGGAAAATTTCGAGCCCAAATTGCCGACCACGTTGACATCTTCGAATAAATGGGAGGGCGAGGACGAGGAAGACACCGTCAAGGTAACGGTTGACGCTGCCAAATTGTTCACAGTGCCACGAAATACTTGTGTTTCTGATTTTCGCGACAATTTAGTGTATAACCTCAATATGGTTGCTTACGTGTTTGGCCTCCGGGTTCGCAGGAGAGTTGGGAGGACGAGGAAGAGGAGAAGAAGGACGAAGAGAAGCTGCCGCCACCGCCACCTAAGCCTAAGAAGAAAATTGCGGACAAGATAGCTGAGAAAGAGGTGAGGGACTGCATACCTATCATATTGTCAATCAGCAAGCCATATGGTCACAAATGTGTCACAAACTGGCTAAATTAGAGTAATAGTAATCAGTGACATTAACATCAAATTATAATATATATTTATTACATAAATATATGACATCATAATGTACATTGATAAAGCCTGCCTTTTGTGTGTGTTACACACAAATTTATATTTATCACAATTTTAACATCAAATAAAAGAAAATATTCATTGTAAACTTATTCAATTGGTAAGTTTATTATTGATGTTTACATAATATTATTATGCCAAATTACTAAGTTTTATTTTTGTAATTTTTCAATGTAGATTTATTCTTAACAAAAGTAAAGTATTGTATTATTATAAATTGTAATGTGTTAGAAGTTTCTAGACTTTCAACATGTCAAGAGAAATGACTAACTTTCTAATAACTAGTAACCAGTTTTAGTGTTCTGACCTAGTATTTGGGCAGTCTTACTTTCTATAATCATGATATGCCTATTATCTTACACATACTTATACCCATAAGGATCGGGAAAAATATTTACAGCATATTCCTGAGGCTAATAAATAATTTTTTTTGGTGTTTCAAATTACTGAAAAAAGATTTTATTAATAAAACTACATATTGCAAAAATGCAATTTTATGGTTTATGAATAATGGGGTAAGATTTTAGGTTATGAGTAGATCAATAATTGATTATTACTCTCCTTCCTAACTGCTGCATATATATGATATATTAGGGCATTTTCACTTCTAGGGACACCCAATTAGCTTAACTCTCACACAAAATTTAGCTTCGATGTCAGTTTTGTAACGACAATTAAGCATGAAATATTTACGTAAATCCATTTTATTTATGTTTTTATATTGCATAATCGCGTATTCTTTCTGGATTAAATGATAAAAAAAAAAATTATTCAATAATTAATGCTTAATGGTTGTTACAAAGCCGACATCGAAGTTAACTTTTTTGTGAGAGTTAAGCTAATTGGGTGTCCCTAGAAGTGAAAATGCCCATTACTGACCCGCCCTGGCTTTGCACAGGTAAAGTACTGATACTAAAGCCTTCCTCTTGAATAACTATCTATTTAAAAAACACATCAAAATCCATAGCATAGCTTTAAAGATTTAAGCATACATAGGGATATAGGGACAGAGAAAGTTGGTATGTGGTGATATATTATAAAATTGCAAATAGTTATATTGCTTGTTTAAAGGCACAAGAACAATGCACTTTCACCCTATTATTAACATTGTTTATTTTAATGATATGATAGCCGTCTCAGACATGTGTAAGTAATTTCAAAGTTATCAGAAGCATTACTTAATGATTTGGTAATGTCTATTATATCTGCTAATTAGTGATTGCATCAATGTCTTTCATAATTTTTAAATAGGCAATCATATTCCCTTGTACCATTTATAAATCAATATGAGTAGATTGTAGATTAATTTTGGATAAATGTATATAAATAAATATCTTGGGACATTATACACAAATCAACCTAGTCCTAGGTATGATCAATTAAGGCTTGTGAAGTGGATACCAAGCAACAATATATATAATGTTATGTAATAGATAGATGCACATAGATACTTAAATTTAAACACATCCACAATCAAGGAACAAAGTAATATTTGTAATAAATAAATACACAAATCCCTCGCAGGGATTTGAACCCGGAACCTACAGCTTCTACAGTCAGGGTCACTACTAATTAGGCAATAGAGGCTGAAATTGACAGATTAGTGCAATACTGTGCGAGTATTTTTGGCATATACAGTTCAATTTCAATAGGTATCTTCCCAATTAAATCAACAATGTGAAAATATCACAGCAGTCATTAATCCTTAGGTGCATATCATATCACATATTTTATTTCTAAGATGACTTATATAAACAATATCAATTTAAACTTTGTTGTGAGCAACAGCTACCAAATCTGGCTACCAAACGGTACTAAAGGTCTTACTGCCATCACCACACAGGTTATAACTATGTATTTATTGATCTTCCAGCGTCTGGAACGCGAGAAGGCCGAGCGCTTGGCCGCCGAGAAAGCTGAGGCAGAGATGACTCCTGAACAGAAGCTCGCTGAGAAGCTCAAGAGACAGAAGATGCAGGAAGAGTCTGATCTCCGTCTGGCCATGGAAACATTTGGTATGCTAGTTTTTTATAACTGTGTTTTTTTAGATTTCCGTTAAATTGCACAGGTTACTCGGGACATTAATAGAATTTGCCTGGTATATGCGGCTTTTATAATTTGGTATGATTTTTTTTTTCTTTTTCATACATAATTATTGTAATGGTAAGTGCGAGAGAATCTAAAGAATAACATCTCGGGTGACTGACGGCACACATCAAAATAAGTAACATTAGGATGTAATAAGGGTTGCAATACACTTGTTCATTTATTAAACTTATTTTTTTAATAACTCAATAACAGTAAGAGTTAAGGCACTAGTTTCTTAGAGAAATTGTTAATTTTTGATCTAAATAAGCCCTTTCCCTTTAATTTAACGGAAATCAATAAACACACCGTGTACAGCTGCAGAGAAAAGTAGATCCAAATTTGTATGCAAGGGGGTCTACTTTTCTCTGCAGCTGACTGTACATATAATAGGTACTATATGTAGATAGATAGATGCGTTAGAATCTTTTGTGTAAAGGATGTAAAAGTAGTAGTAGTAGTAGTAAAACACTTTATTGCACAAAAACACAGAAAACAAAATAAACAGTATGAATATTACACAGATTTGTACAAAGGCGAACTTATCCCATTAAGGGATCTCTTCCAGATAACCTTTGAGCAATTGAAGGAGAACTGGAGATGGTAGACATCCATAAAGGACACGGCATTAAAAAGAAACCCAGTGTTTTCCAATTCGCTAAACTACCCTAAAACCTACTGGATGTAAACTACATATCATACAATAAATAATAAAATAAACTACACAAATATACATATATACATATACATACATCTACAAAACCGCATTATGTCCTTTAACTTATGTATCGTTCGAGAGCCATAACTTTTTTAAAATCATCTTAGCGATGCGACCGACTGGCACTGTCGGAGAGAAGGTGGTAACGAATTCCAGAGTTTTACCGAGTAAACTGTAAAAGACTTGTCATACGACAGATGTGTATGAGGTGGAATAGCTAGAGAGAGATCGGCACTGGAGCGAAGTCGGTGCCCGCTGCCGTCCGCCAAAAACTTGAACCTCTCCGATAGATAGGGAGGGGAAGAGGGAGAAAATAAAATATTAAAAAGAAGAGCAAGTACATGGGTGTCTCTACGGCGCCGAATAGTCAGCCACTTAAGGTCGCCTTTGTACAATAGTCTTGTGTTTTGTGTACTTTTCTATATTTATTTGTACAATAAAGTGTTTTACTACTACTACTACTACTTAAGTTTTGCACGGAAACACGAGATATGATCAAATTTACGAAGGCCGAAAATATATCTAATGCACACATTCTGCAGCCGCTCCAGCTTGTCAAGTTGCTCCTCAGTAAGATCTATCATTGTGATATCTGCATAATCAAGGAGTGGAATCAGAAGAGAACTTGCAAGCATAGTTTTGGTGTGCACAGGGAGGAAAGTTTGGAGACGGCGAAGCGAGTGCATTGAGGCAAAAAGTCGCCTACTAGTTTCTGCCACATGGGGAGCCCAAGAAAGTGTTTGATCCATGACAATGCCTAGATTCCTTACAGTGGGTGTAAAAGTCATTTATGTTTAAAAAAAAAAGTGTTTAACCATTACTTATATTATTTTACAGGCATCACTGAGGTGGGTGGTTCCGGGAAGATAGACAGCTTCAACCCGACAAGCAAGGAAGAGTTCACAGAGTTTGCGGAGCTGCTCACAAAGAAGATCACCCTGTATAAAGCCAGGGAGGAGTTCCCAGAATTCGCTGATGAACTTGTTAAGAATATTATTGTTCAAAGTGAGTGTTTGAAAATGTTAACATGAAATTTAATAAATATTAGATGCTGCGACCATATACAGGGTGTTTTTTTTCGACCGTTCAAATTCTACGTAGGGAATGTGTAGGTCATACTCACCAACTTTTACTATGGGGACAACGTCGAAATCGCGAAAACAAAATCAGCTGTTTCATACAAATTGGCGGCATTACGCCGGCCGAAATGTATGAAACAGCTGATTTTTTTTTCGCGATTTCGACTTTGTCCCCATAGTAAAAGTTGGTCAGTATGACCTACACATTCACTACGTAGAATTTGAACGGTCGAAAAAAAACACCCTGTATAACATGGATGTCTAATGCTAGCTCAAAAATTCCCCCAAAAACAATTGTTCAATTGTGCCAAGATGGGCAAAACATAGAGCTTAACACCGCGCATATTTCTGCGCAACATCTTTGACAAATGTTTATAGAATATAGCCAATCAAAACTTTGATGGATCAATCACAACTATTTTCAAGTTTTTATAGGTTGATATTGAAATTCATTGCCGTGATGCATTGAAAGGGGGTGACACTAAACTTGCCAACTAAAATTCAGGACCGTTTTTGAAAGGCAATTTAGTATGGCGTGCGGCTTCCATGTTTTATTTGTTCGTAGATTAGATGTCATATACCAAAGACAAAGACCAAGATCACCAACATCCGATGTAGGGATCGAACCCACATACTCGGCTTTCCATGAAGTATGTTACAGTAGAGTTAATAGATATTCATACATTTCTTTACTTTAATTCAATAAAGCTCGACATGAAAGGCATAAGGTCGGATTTAGCAATTTCTCTGACTTGTAAGTGTAACTTTATGCTTTTGAGACAAAGTCGAAATTGGATATATCTCATACTCACAGAACCGACCTTATGCCTCTCAGGTCGAGAAGGTATATTGCAAAAATTTCTAATTTATGAACTCCGCTGTACAATCAATCAATGCCTGTCGAAATTACGTTATAATTACGTTAGATACTTATACTAGAGGCCCATGTGGTAATGGAAGTACCACCCCAGCTCTTACCTTGGGTGTCATAAGATAATACTTACATTGTCTAGCAAGTACAGTAAAGGAAATTGCCATTGTTCATTTATATTTCACCCCTAATTTTGTTAACTCATTAAGAATAGAGCATTTTTAAACACAATAACTAATATAAATAGTATTATATCTAAATAACTCGCCTAACAGTAATTCTCAAATGTAATTCTACATCTTATTACCGTAGCCGATTTTTTTTACAATACAATTTCAGTTCTAACTTCTAATATTCCTAAGATGTCACTTTTACAGTGTCAAAAAAGTGACACGGTAATTTGTTTTAGGCATATTTTCAGAATGACTGCTACAAGCAAAAATGAACTTTGATGCACGCCGCGGCTTTTATGACCGAGCTGCTAGGGTTGTTACAAAGTTCATCATCATCAGCCTAATTAGTCCACTGCTGGACAAGGTCAAGGCAAATGCCCATAATCGCCACGCTGGGCAAGCGGGTTGGCGATCGCAGTAATGTGTCCGCTAGGATTCATTATGCTACCCATCATGAATCTTCGATAAATAAATATTCAGTGACACTTCAATCCCTTAGCCGACTTTTACGACACCCACGGGAAGAGTTGGGGTGGTGACAAATGTATTCTACTGCCGTCACCACACGGCTACAACGGTCACAAAGTTGGTTGGCAATAAAAGTATTTTCATCACACCTGCTCGTAAAAAGTGTTATTATACGCAGGCATACTTGAACGTAATGAGCTGTATTATGCCCATGAGCATTAATGGATTTTCATACGACATTACGTCGCACTAGCGTGGCGCGGGGCGCACAAGCCGAGATTCCTTTTATAAAAATGATGAATTTAAGTCATCCCTCATTTTGAGAAATGATTTAGACCATTTTAGAGTAGTTTTGTGAAAATATATTGTTTTATTTAGGTACTTTTTTTACCTCACAGGTGTGATGAAAAACATTGTGTGTGCCACGGGCGGTACAAGAATTATGAACTCGTGTGAAGTAAAGCCCGCGCCTTCGTCTTTGGGCTTTACTTTCACACTCGTTCACAATTTCTTATTTACTGCCCTTAATACTCAATGTACTATTATTTTAATTCCAGTGTCATCCCTTGACATAAAGAGGATAAAACTGACGGTGGACAATCTGTACATCGAGAAGCAGAAGGCAGAGAAGAACGACAAGGGCAAGAAACCCAACAAGGGCAAGGGCAAAGCGAAATTAAAAGTTGAAGGAGACAATGTGAGTATTATTACATTTTATATTACTCACAAGTCAATAGTGTCAAGTCTTAACACTTTCGCGACCATGCAATTTTTTTAAACTTATATAAATAAAAAAAAATATATAAAAAAATATATATATATTAATGTATAGGGGAAGGGGGGGGTCAAGAAAAAATCACCAATTATCACCATAAGGGATGGGGGCTCATCGGACAAATCACGTTAAATTTTTTGTTGCTCTCGAATCTGCTGAACAGCATTATAGCCAGTAAAAAATCTTTACTTTTTTTATAAAACACTTTAAATACTAAGTTTTACAACTTCGCGAACATTTACCTCGTAGTTGGCAAAAAAGTACGTAAATTCAAGTGCTATTAAAAGGACTACTTAAGTTGGCAAAAACTTACACGTCATATTGGCTAGGGAGGGGGGGAGGTCCAGAAAATATCACCATGGGGGATGGAAGGTTCTAAAACAGGCCAAAATTGTGTGATTAAAGGACAAGCCCCAGAACCCGCTACGCGGGCACGCGGTTTACGCTCAGGGTTGTGTCAAATGACTTTCGTATACTTAATAGAGCTTCGATTCGCTTTCCTTACATAAAGTAACGAAGTGTGCAACAGAGCATCTTATATGAATATTTCACCAGTTCGAACGTACCAAACCATTTTTGACCAAGTCCAGCCTCATGATGGTGCTAAAATAACGTTTATATCGGTCTAGAAAATAGATTACAATATACATATAAACTAATAACTAGGAAGAAAACTCAAATTATCGGAATATACACGCGTTTATACGAGACAGCCCATAGAATGCTCCCAATATAAGAGTAGTTGTGTGCAATGATGATACCCCACGACGGTCTTCTGATCAACACCTGATGAAGATCGTGTTTCTAACCCAAACTCTGAGCACACACTTGGCTACTCTGCAGGCCTAACCAAGATGTCATTCTTCAATCGTATACGATAAGCGATAGGTCACGTGACCATAATAATGACCTACTCTTTTAAGTTGTTTTCAATGTATAGGTGCGTTTTTGAATTTATTATTATATATTTAACGGTATTCGTATTCGTATTTTGGTTTGCCAAAACAGCATTCGCTATTCTAACCCCCCCACTCTACGAAATTCGATCGTTACAGAAAACGTGATAGGTTGATTTCGTAGAACAGGGGATAGAACAGCGAATGCTCTTTTGGTTTGGATTAAATAGAAGTCTGCACAAAAATTACAGCAATCTACATCTTAGTAATAATTTCTTCGTGTATTATGTCGTGCTTATTTGCATAATGTTAAATAATATATTTTAAGTACAGTCATCATCCGTATTCTTTTTTTACCCGACTTTAGAATAAACCGAGTTAGTCCTGTTGGTACCAAGTCGGGTTCTGATGACGGGATTTTGGAGAAATCGGTTGTTTTTAAATTTTGTATTAACCAATTGCCGTTTCTCTTTCAGGCTCACCTGAACCAATATGACGCCTACGGTAACTACGATGATGACTACGATGACTTCATGTAAACGAGTTTCCCCCGCGAACCGAGTTCGACGTGCTGTCTCACTCACTCTTACGTCTTATTTACAAGTGCGAGAGAGCAAGTCGAAAACGGTTAGCGGTACCGCCGAACCTAACGTCACGGCCATTTCACGATATCGCTTAAGGTGCGTTCAAACCAAAAGAGCATTCGCTGTTCTATCCCCCGTTCTACGAAATCAACCAATCACGTTTTGTGTAACGATCGAATTTCGTAGTGGGGGGTTAGAATAGCGAATGCTCTTTTGGTTTGAACGCACCTTGAGAAGAAAGTATCATGATTAGTGGGTCACCCACCTTGGAAGGGCCTCATAACTGTCAAAAAATTCGAAGTTTTGTCAATTTTAATGCTATTAAAACTGGTTTTCAGGGTGACTCGGGAGATCGTAACCATGGCAATGAGTTACATAAAAAAGTGATTGAAAAATAACACAAATAACTATTGCGTATCGAGCGCACTGATATTTTTGATCTTGACTATGTCAGTTGGATAATTATACTTCCATTCTCTCCAACTCCACCCTTAACGGCTTACACTTAGAGGCCACTTTCGTTTGTGTTGTTTTGTTTCCAGACTTAAGTGATTTTCAGGTCATTATTTATTGTTTTGTCATGAAAATGTGCTTGTATGTAACACCCCTTATTCATAAACGTCTAACTTAAGCCAATAAGTATATTTGCCCCTTTCGGTCATATAGACATATTGATAAGACCGAAAGGGACAAACGATTTTTATCGGGTTAGTAGACGTTTATAAATAAGGGGATTAGTCGTTATTTTAACTCACAATAAATTATAGTATTAATTATTTTATGGCCGTCTGTTATCGAAATTGGTAAGCCATATGCCTAACCATTATTTTACATATTGTAATATAATATACAGTCGTTTCATTCTACGGTTATGGTCCGATGTTATGTTATAGATATTAAATTTTTTATTGTGATATAATTTGGTTTCATTGATTTTTGTTACTAGTAAGTCATTCGAGTAAGAGTAAGATGCTCGAAATATTCAAGTTCGCAGTAGGGCTATAAAATTTTCTATAAATACATTTTTCATCAAACTTGCTGTCTAAGCGCGCCATTGCTTGCATGCATAGCGGTAGTAATAGAAAAGTGAAATTCCCCAGGGAGTAATAGAAATGTCAGTACGTCATTTAATAATATTATATCTTAAAACTTATTTTTTTGTCGGCAAGTGTGATGAAAAATATTGTATGCATCACGGTCGGTAAGCGGAATACTAACTCGAGTCATAAAAGCCCTCCGCTTAAACCGTCGGGCTTCTAACACTCGTTAGTATTTACGTACTTACCTCCCTTGATACACAATGTACTAATTTTATTAATACAATAAACTATTTTCTATAAACCTAGATATTTCGAGTATCTTTCTCTTACTCGCATGCTAATCTTCTATCAATTTATCAGACACGACAAAGCAATTGCTAATTTAAAAAAAAATACCGAAACCATTAAGAAAAAAACATTATTTTATGCACTCAGCCAGTTAGTGCGCTCGAGTTTTCAGATGATCTGTTCCCAATACACCTATTCGTTGACATTGAAGGTGCTCTGTCCTGGCTGATATTTGCCTACAAACTGTAAATCGAATACGTATATTTATATAGCAGTTACTACTTATATTGGGTCAATAGCAAAATATTTGCACCTTCATAGTTAACCTTTAATGAAAACAAAATTGAACGTCATCATTTTTGGGTTTCCCAAATACACCGTGGGCTGTTTAAACCCGACCGATTTTAACAGTGTATTCCTGACCACATTTTGAAACTATAATGTCATTTAAACTTTTCTGAATATCGCCTAGTTCCAGAGTTATTTCCAATTGAAAAAAACATATTTTCTAATTGTTACTCAGTACGAAAGGTCTTTTTAACGACGTTTGGGGCCATTAAGGAGATAGTCTCACTAACCTGATTAATAGATGTCAAAAAGCGAGATATAAAACCTTTAAAAATTAGGTTTTTGTAGAAAAAAACGTTAGTGGGGCATTTTCACTTCTAGGGACACCCAATTAGCTCTCACAAAAAAGTTAACTTCGATGTCAAGTTTTGTAACGACAATTAAGCATGAAATATTTACGTAAATCCACTTTATTTATGTCTTTATATTGCATAAGCGCGTATTCTTTCTGGATTAAACGATGAAAAACTATTTTTGTTAATATTTAATGCTTAATTGTCGTTACAAAAGTTACATCGAAGTTAACTTTTTGTGAGAGCTAATTGGGTGTCCCTAGAATTGAAAATGTCCTAACACTCATTTAAAGTGTCAGTTTCATGAATAACATTTACTTTTTATGTTAAAATACATTCAAAAATAGTTTTTTTTTTTTCTAAAAATGTCAAAACTCATTAGTCATAATACTTTTTGTTTGTTTATATATCAAAAATGCGTGGTTAAAATCTTTCGGGTTATAAGAGCCTACGGTGTATAAATTTACCATGCTAAAGGAAGGCTCATAACAGAGAACTAATTTCACATCATATCAAATCTCATTCAATGCCCAGACCCACACCCACGGCTACGTTCAGCAATGTTTATAACAACTGCCCCGATTGAACCGTTTCCAAGGAACAAAGAGATCCTCTGTACCTACCAAACCTAATGCTGTTAGTGTATAGTTGCTGATTACTAAGAATGAACTGAATGAGCCTTGTATATAATATGACGTTAAGGCTGTCTGAAAAATAGCGAGTCTTAACTTCATATTAATAAGGATTATTATGACCAGACTATAACTGTTAAAAGTTCATTCTGAGAAATCCGCAACTATAAACATTGGACTAGGAATGCGTGTCACCTTACGTCGGCCTCAGAGCTTAAACTTGGGAGTTCGTTTTTGGGAATCGATTATTTCGATTTGATCTATCTGGGCATTTTCACTTCTAGGGACACCCAATTAGCTTAACTCTCACAAAAAAGTTAACTTCGATGTCAGATTTGTAACGACAATTAAGCATTAAATATTAACAAAAATATTTTTTTATCATTTAATCCAGAAATTCTTTCTATGCGTACGCGTAAGTATATGCAATATAAAAACACGAATAAAGTGGATTTACGTAAATATTTTATTCTTAATTGTCGTTACAAAGCTGACATCTAAGTTAACTTTTTTGTGAGAGTTAAGCTAATTGGGTCTCCCTAGAAGTGAAAACGCCCATCTAAGTCAGTAAATGCCCTGCGCCGATATCCATATCTTATTTCTAATTAAAACAAAAGCAGAATTTTTATTTTTAATTATTATTCATAATGCTTATTTATTGGTTAGGTTAGTGTCATTACATAATCATAACAATTGAATCATTAAAATAAAACGTTCGTGTCCTTAAAACTTGTAGAATCAGATTTTGAGAAGTTAGTCATATACAAATTGTTGCTTGCTGTTTAATTCACACGAGCTACTGAGGGCATTTAGGTACTTCGTATTATTTTTGTGTCTTTAAAATTTGTAGAATCAGATATTTGAGAAGTTAGTGATATACATATTGTTGCTTGCTACTTAATCCACACAATATTATTCATAATGCTTATTGGTTAGGTTAGTATCATTACATAATCATAACAATTGAATAATTAAAATAAAACGTTTGTGTCCTTAAAACTTATAGAATCAGATATTTGAGAAGTTAGTCATATACAAATTGTTGCTTGCTACTTAATTCACACAATATTATTCATAATGCTTATTGGTTAGGTTAGTATCATTACATAATCATAACAATTGAATCATTAAAATAAAACGTTTGTGTCCTTAAAACTTGTACCTAGAATCAGATATTTGGGAAGTTAGTGATATACAAATTGTAGCTTGCTACTTAATCCACACAATATTATTCATAATGCTTATTGGTTAAGTTAGTTGAATCATTAAAATAAAATGTTTGTGTCCTTAAACTTGTAGAATCAGATAGTTGAGAAGTTAGTCGTATACAAATTGTTGCTTGCTGTTTAATTCACACAATATTATTCATAATGCTTATTGGTTAGGTTAGTATCATTACATAATCATAACAATTGAATCATTAAAATAAAACGTTTATGTCCTTAAAACTTGTAAAATCAGATATTTGAGAAGTTAGTCATATACAAATGTTGCGTGCTGTTTAATTCACACGCGCTACGATGACATTTACTTCATATTGTTATCGTCTTTGTTTAGTTTTGCCGTTTTCTTTAAGAAGCAAGCTTCAGTGATAACAGAATCTTTAGTTTCCTGTAAAAGCATAAACGGTAACTCTGGGATCTGATTCTCACATGCAAATTCTATAAGTGAGAAAAGCTCCTCTGGAGCAACTATTTCTGCTAACTTCCTAATGCAGTGTTTTTCAAGATTGTCTATAAGGTAGCATCTAGCAATCAACAGAAGTGAACAGAGCTCAGAAAGTCCTTCTTCAGGAATAGTGCCCAAGTACAAATAATCTTTTAGCTGTTGAAGCGTCTGAAGTGTGACTCCTTTGATATTAACTTGTCCTTCGGCAGTCTCTTTCCACTCTCCTTTCAGCATTGCTTTGAACACGTCACTGTGGGCAGCCATACATGCTTTGTGGACAGGAACAGACCCTTCCGGAGCAGTGAGAGAGAAGTCGGTGAAGTCTGTGTCGGTATATAGTGTTGGGGAAAAAAAGAGGTCCTGTTTAACCTCACATACAGATATCAAAATATCTATGAAAGTAAGAAAATTGTTTTCAGATTTGAGATTTGTTTTTGTACTTCCAAGGAGTTCCCATTCTGACCAGGTTTTAGGGGTGTTAATATCAGTCTGAGAAAAATTCAATACTTCACTTTTTAGATTCGTTTTTATTGTAGATTTATTCCCCTTGTCGCATTTTGACAAGGAAAAATAGAATGTAAATTCTAGTTTGTCATTATTTTTATCTTCACATATTAATTTTGTATCATATTTAAAACGTATCTTGACCAAATCGTCAATTAAATGTTCTCTAGTAAAATTTTCATTAGTAGTACTTGATCTTGTTACACACCATATTATCTTTATGTTTGATTCTCCTGTTTTTATCACTCTCCATATTCTGAAAAAGTATGAAAAAGTTTTTAGAGTTAATAATGGTCAGACAAGCATTATGGACTAGGTACTGTGTTTCGAGCACATCAACTGTCAAATCCAAAAGTAGTCATTTATTAGGTAGGTTACAGTAAAAGTTTCACTGTTTCAGAAAGATAGGATAATGGTAATTGATTGGTTGAATAGCTCGAAAGTAAAAAATCACTTCCTTGGCCCACCTGTGCAGACAGCTTAAAACCCCTTCTTCATCTTTGGAACCATTGGAACCTGACACTTACCAGTTTGATGGAGAGAAGCTACTTGTTAAATAGGAACATAAGGCCTAAGACCATATTGCCAAGCAATTAACTTTTAAATATTTAATAATGTTAATGGAATCGTTAAGTTCCGTAAATGTTATCAAAGCTATATATCCATAGGTACCTTGTTAACATTCACAAAAGGCTGTATTATGGCTACAAAGCTGCTGAAAAACAAATGTGAAAATAATACCTAATACCTACTAGGCATATGGTAGGTCGAAAAAATGAGATAAAAATATAAATACATTCATATACGAGTACATACAAGGTAGACAAACATACATATTATACTTAATGGTTTATATTATAAGTGAAACAGTATGGCCAAAAAATAGAAAATAAGTTTAATACGGGTCGGGCATTTAGGGCCGATTTTTTACTTTCAAACGCTATGCTAGTAGGTATGCTTCAAAAAGGTGAAAAAATGTTTTTAAAAGTATCAAAGTATGTATTGACCACTATTATTGAATTGAAATGTTTTAAAACAACGCCCCAATCCCAAACGACATTTTTCCGTTTTGCTGCACGTTCGCAGTTACCACACTTCGAAAATTCAACTCAATAAAGTTGCGTTTTATAAAGTTACAATTTACAATTTTGCTGTTTGCCTCTCTAGCCAATACGTCCGTGCGTTAGAGAGGCAAACAGCGAAATTGTAATTTTATAAAACGCGACTCAGTTTGTAAAATGAATAATGATTTTACTCACCCCCCCATGGTATCTGCTAGAATCGAAATGTGGAAAATGCAAAATTGGAAACTAGGTATAATATCTTTAATAATTACTAATAAGTATTTTTAAAGTATCTGTCTGCACCAACACCACAGAATAAGTAATAGTAACACGTTCGACACCGAGGTAGCCAATGAATGAAAATTGAAATTAAAAATTACAAACTAACTACGAGCGTCACGTAACACTGACGTTGACGAGGTTAATGCACGGCCATAATAATGCACGACCCAATCAAAATTGGTTATTAATACGTTGACTGGCTCACCAATCTCACCATCACCAAGTCGATAGTGTCATCACCAACGTGGAATTTGTATCAAAAGGTATCAGGCCTACTACCGCGAAAATCTAAATCGTAAATTTCGAGGATTTTTCTCTGTCACTCAAACGAAGGCATCATTAGAGTGAAAGAGACAAATCCTCGAAACTTACGAATTTCGTTTTAGGGCCACAGGGTAAAAATAAAGGCGGTATAGTTCGAGAAATATAAATTGAATGTTTATTTTTACTATAATGTAGGTAGAAAGTTACCAATTTATATTTCACGAACTATAAAACGTACATGTTATTGGTCACTTACATTTCATTAGGAACCTATAAAAAATTTTATAAGTCGCCCAATATAGAATATTGAATTAACTCCTTTCGCACAGGTACCAACATTGCGAAACCATTTTATAAATACGTATATTACGGTAGTAGTAATTATAGGTAAGTATGCTTTTACTGTAGTTAGTCTGTACCTGTAGTAGTAGTATTTAATAACTTAGTACTCCGTTCAACAATCTGTCAGTAAAAAAAGCCGACAAATTCAAATTTTCTATGGCCATCTCCTCCTGCATCTTTTAGTATCCTAAAGTCCGGCATCCATTTTTTTTCATTTGACGCCTTTTTCTACTGACAGAGATTGTTGGACAGAGTATGTGCACAACAATTGTAATTGACAATAATTGTACCTACGTTTCTTTAAAGAGCTTTCGAACTTCAAATTCAGGTTTCAAATTTTTTAGGGGTCCTAAGAACCGACGCCGTAGGCGTAGAGCTTTTAATGACTCGAGTTAGTATGCCTTGTACAGACCGTGATGAATACAATGTTTTTCATCACACTTACAAAAAAAAGTTATAATTTAAAATAATTATATTTATTACAAATCAAGAGTGATGAAAAGATCACATATTGGGTTATTCTTGGTGAAATTGTAAAAATGTGAACGGTTTCTAACGCGGAAGTAAATAAAAATAGATGAAAGTTTATTTGGTATACTTTTTCTACGGCATAATGAAAATGTAATTATTGTCATAAACTCATCTTTATAAAAGAAAGTTAAATGTTAAAGTTTGTTGGCTAGAAAGAATTATATTGAATAAAGACGATAAGTATGTAGATACATTTTTTAAAGTATAAACTATATTATAACAATTTTTTTTAATTTATATTCTAAGTTTTAGAGTACGAGACTTTTGCATAAATAGTTACCTACTATTAAAAAATATAGAGCTACACCATCCATACAAATAGCAAACCCCAACTAAATAATATTACTTTACGATACAGTTATCCTAAACTCACACACGAGATAAATATCTGTTTCAGCATTATGGTGGCAGTACATTACAAGTCGCGAAACTACCTGTAGGTAAGTGTTGCCAGTCACGAAATTAAAGCAAGTGGTTTATCGGGCGTTTTTACAATACGCCCGAAAGCGTTTTTACATCTTGTCTTGGAAGCTTAAAGGTGCATTCAGACCAAACAAGCATTCGCTATTCTATCCTCCACTCTACGAAATCAACGAATCACGTTTTGTGTAACGATCGAATGTCGTCGAGCAGGGGGTTAGAATAGCGAAGGCTCGTTTCGTCTGAATGCACCTTCAGAGTTACTACCTCTACCTAAAATCGAACGAAATCGTCTAGAAACAATATAGTACATTTCGATGCAAGTGCAAAATTTTTATTTTCGAGGGTGAAAGTTGGAGCCCGAGTGAAACGAGGGCGACAATCACCCGAGTTAAAAAGAAGTTCTTACTTGTGTATCGAACGACTTTTTTCATAACAAGTGCCTTAAAAAGAGAAATTTACGAACGCGAAGCGTGCGCAAAGTTTTCTTTTCCGCACTAGTTAGGAAAAATACAATTATGACGGCATTGGCGGCCAACAACTTATTAATAATTATATACCTACTCTATCCAACTAGTATGTCAGTAGAAATGGGTGGCAAATTTAAAAAAATGTAGGTTGTCCATAGACAATTTTAATTTGCCGCCTTTTTCTACTGACAAGCTGGTTGGACAGAGTCTACATGTCTAGATATAGCAATGTAAATCAAATTTGAAACGGCAATGTACACATCGAACAATAATTACATTCCCAGCGGCCCTACCGAGAAAAACGAAATTCGTAAATTTCGAGGATTTTTCTCTGTCACTCTAATGACGCCTTCGTTTGAGTGACAGAGAAAAATCCTCGAAATTTACGAATTTCGGTTTTCGCGCTAGTAGGCCAGCTCCGAGGCCCTACCCTACCACCCACGAAGGAAGTGTTGCCTCTTTGTCACGCTTACGTACGACTTTACGAGTGCGAGAGAGAGGCAACACTTCGTTCGTGGTTCGCGGTAGAGCCTCTTTCTTGGGCTGCTATATGTGTGATCCTCTTCATAAGAAGGCTCAAAGTCACCCAAAGAGCAATGGAGAGGGCAATGCTAGGAGTCTCTCTGCGTGTTCGAATTAAAAATGAGACCATCCGCAGCAGAACCAAAGTACTTAACTGAAATAGCTCTCCGAATCGTTAAACTGAAGGGGCAGTGGGCGGGGCATATTGCGCGTAGAACCGATGGCCGTTGGGGTGGGAAGGTTCTCGAGTGGCGGCCACGTACCGGAAGGCGTAGCGTGGGTAGACCCCCCACAAGGTGGACTGATGCCCTGGTGAAGATCGCAGGAGTCCGCTGGATGCGGGTGGCGCAGGACCGGTCATTGTGGCAATCTTTGGGGGAGGCCTATGTTCAGCAGTGGATGTCTTTCGGCGGATATGATGATGTGTGCCGAATCGCGTAAACTTACGTTTAATAATTATCCCAACGTTTTGGGCATGACTTCACCAGACTCGGAATAAAATTGATCTGTCCCATTACTTACGAGTACATTTTGTTTATTTTCTCTAATTTTGAAATGTAACGCCAGTCGGGTTAATAAATTATCGTCTGCTACACAAAAACTCGTATTGTGGCTGTAGCTACTGTATATGTATGTAAAGAAGGTGGCGCCGTATTAATGTAAAATGTAATTTTATAGTACCGGCCAGTGGGGAGTGGGGACAGAAATATTATTGCTGTTGGCTGATATAAAATTGTGGTTACATTATGTGCCTTAACTCATGTATTATGTCTCACGAAATTTTAAATTCAATTTCATTCACCCTTTTTTGGTTTTGTGAAGTCACGGACACAACGAATGGTGACATTGGCTTAGGTGACGGAGATATACCTACTCCTTATGGTCGGCGGGCTTGGCGCGATTTACCTACTAACTTCGTTGACCTACCGCAAACTTCTACAATCATGAATTTCGAGTAGTTATACCTAATAATATCTCTGTCACTCTCCAACGAAGCCGTTATTAGAATGACGGAGACAGATGTCCGAAATTTACAATTTTCGAATCCGCAGAAACCCGTGACAAGAGGCCATTTTATACTTAAAAGCCGCACTATACATTTTGAGGATATACGAGCCTGGGTTGAGTTTGCAAGTAGGACGGGCTGTGGTCAAGCCCGCTATGAACACGTTATCAGATCGACTTGTTAGATACTTCCACTTGCAAGCTTTAATGTGCTTCGAACTTTTAATAGTTAATAGCTTTTCTTTAAGCACCTTTAGACCAGAAGAAGTTTCGTTATTTGTTTCGTTATATAAATTTCAATATTAGATTTATTATTTAAGTATTTAATTATTTAATTAAAACATAAGTTTACACGACATTACAGTTAAAAACCAATGCGTCATGCAACTAAAAAAAAAAACAATTTGAAAAAACAGGCACATTATACAACAACAAAAGTTAACTAGATTTAGGTGACGCAACAGCGTGGCTCCGTTGAGTCGTCTGAACTGGCGTAGGGTTCGGCAGGTTGCCCCGGAACCGCCGAAACACGACGCCCTTCGGCCAGAAGTCTGCACTCGCGATGGTATCCTGCAGCGGGCGCGGCACGCGCACCACAAACGAGCTGAAGTGCACGTAGTGGCGCGACTGCAGCTGCTGCACCCTCAGCGAGTAGCCAGTCTTCCGGGGAACGTATTCTTTCACGTCTTCAGGCATAGCGGAGTAGTGAAGGCGCGACACATAGAGCGCCTTACTCGGTGTAGCAACTGGAAGACCAGAATTAACCGGCTCGGCAGTGCCACACTCGTCATAAGGTACACCCGGGAAAGATCGGACTATTTTTCGGTGAGTTGAAAGGATGTCACAAAAAATATCATAAATTTATTCTCACTAACTTTTACCTGAAGATGTGTGATGTACGTGACAAAAAAGAAATCAAGCTTTCAACATAAATAGCTTAGGATTAGGAGTAATCGATACTCAAATTTGCACAATTTTTTTTTCAAGACACCTAAACCGAAAACCTTGATCAGATCAGAGAGGGAGTGGCTGAGGCATCAGCTGCGAAATCTGTGGAACGTGGTTTCAAATCCCACCTTCAGCGTTGGTAAACTTCGGTATTTTTTCTTTGGTACCTATATGTATGGTTGTATTAGGTATCTTTGTATGATATCTAATATTTAAAAAGTCTCATTTTTGTCGATCACCATAAGGATGGAATTATCTTTTTTTATAAGAATTAAATATCTAAGCGCCTATAAGACAAACAACAAAGTGGAACGAATTCAAACTTGGAACGTACAACTTCAAAAACGCGAAAACACTACCAACTGACCTACGGAGGCTGCTACATAAATAAAATTTATTTATTGATTTAAATTTTCACGATTATATTTTAATGCTGAATTCCTGAGCATAATTTAGAGTATTTAATGTTTTATAAAATTTCCTGGATTCTGCTTGGTTCCAGAGATAATTGACCTTTTTTCTAAATAAGTTTTTCGGCGTAACTCGTCATAAAACTTCTTTTTAGGGTTCCGTAGCCAAAATGGCAAAAACGGAACCCTTATAGATTCGTCATGTCCGTCTGTCCGTCTGTCCGTCTGTCACAGCCAATTTACTCGGAAACTATAAATGCTACAGTAACGAAATTTGGTAAGGATATGTGTTGTATAAACCGCTACAGGAATGTGATACTAAATTGTAAAAAAAACCATTGGGGTGGGGGCCCTCCATACATGTAACTGAGGGATAGAATTTTTTTTTTAGTTGTACATAAGCGTGTGGGGTATTAATAGAAAGGTCTTTAAAAATGATATGAAAGTTTATACATCACATTTTTATTTAAGCAAATCGTTTTCGAGATATCAGGTCTCAAAGTCTGAAAAATGTGTCCCCCCCCCTCTATTTTTTAAACTACGCGATATAAAATTCTGAAAAAAATATATGTTATGCACATTAATAAACTCTATCAACGATTTTTGGTTTGATAAAATTATCTCCTATAGTTTTTGAGGTAGGTTGATTTAACTGTATTTTTTTAATAATAAATTGATAATGGTACGGAACCCTTTGCGCGCGAGTCCGACTCGCACTTGGCCGGTTTGATTACAATGCTACCACAATGTGTTCTAATATTATTGGAAATGTTAAAAATCTTCAAAAAGTCTAAAAAAAAAAAGGTTTTTTTTTGTGGAATTTGACATTAGGTATCATAATATTTTTTGATTATTTTGATGACTAGAATGCATAGTTAAAATCTTTCGGTTTCCTCGCGAGCACCATGTATAATAATTAATAAATAACTATTGGGCATGCACCTACCTCCTAATGCGTTTAATAGGAGTCTTACTACGTCCAACAGCGGACTGAGAGAGGCTGATGATGATGATGAAGTGAATTGTGAACTTATGAGTTATGAGATGACATTGCGGCAGTACTCCTACGCGACAATTTGAGAGTATATTCAAGTATGAAATATTTCACACGGTATCTCGCAATTCTAGTGTTTGTTTAGAACACCTTCGTCTATGAGTTATGAGTTTAACACTGAGGTGGCAATAATAAACGCTTAAACCCTTTGACCGCCATTGACTGCTATGTACGCCATTTGAAAGTTGGATACACCATGTTTAGCATGCATTAGGGACTCTGCAAAGGGCATTTCTCCGAGCGTCGAGCGTTTCAATCGCTGTGATGCCTGTGATTTTCGGTGGTAGCCTTATCACACGAATCCCGTGAGAGATGTAAGAACTTTTGGATTATCTTAGTACCTAGTACTTGACAAAGTTGTACCAAGTTGTTACTACCATGATATCCAAAAAATGTATGAGATACTCAGTCACACCTATCTCATTTAACTTGATGTCCTTAGTACACAAGTTAGATGAGATGAGATGAGAGGCCTGCATGACATGGCAGCTGACGGAAATCGGGTAATTATGCTGCCACGAAGTCACTGCGGTTGAAAGGCTCAAAGAAATGCCTATTGAAGTCATTGATTTAGAATATAATTATAAGTGGATACCCAAACAGCTCAAAAAAATGGCCCCAAAAAATGGGCTGCAGAAGTAAATATTGCGGGCCTTTTGCTCCGCTATTCAGTTCTGACAGTTGACATTTGGTCACCTTACGGTATAGCATCATTATTCCTTAAACATAAAAAGTTTCTACTATTTTGCGGTGTTGTTCGCAAATTTGACACTTATTGCTCACTTCACAAAGTTTTTTATTCTTTGAGTTTTTTTAATTATAGTTTATTGCAAGTGAGCGTTATTAGCTTCAACTGAAACATGATAGAAATGACTTTTAGTACCACTTTTCTTGGTTTTTTTGTTTGGCTGTGTGCGTCCATTTATTATTTAATGTCATTGATTGAAGTATATGAATATTCCGCATAGGGCGGACATACCTATATTATCAAACCGCGATTAGAATAGGATTCGAACCGAAATTACTGTTGACACAACAGTGTATAAGTAAATCTAGGATATATTCATAGTTATTTTCATATACCTACCGTAAAACGGGGTAAATAGGAATGTAGAATAAACTTAAGCAGATTTTGTCATAGTGTTATGCTAAACTGGACTGTTTGTCCTAGTTCTGGGCTAACAGACTAGTTTACTCTACATTCCTATGTACCCCGTCATTCCTATTTACCCCTTTTTACGGTATTCATAGTTTAAGTGCAGAGACTTACAGACAACAGATTAATTAATCACTCACTACATCTAATAAACAACTCTTTTCTCGGTACCTAAATGTTGTGTCAACAGTACTTTCGAATCCCTTTCTGATTCTGGCTTGATAATATTATACTGGGTGACACGACACGTAGGTACAGTCGCTAATAATATTTAATAATAATTTGACTAATACTTTGTATAGAACACCGCGTAGGTACCTACTTTGCTGTTGTTGCCGTCACGCCGTCAGCCCTAATTAAAAAGAAATGTGACTTACGGAAAAACCACAAAGACGGACGGTTACACAAGCATTTCGTCGCCATTATTTGCACTTCCTAGATATGTATCTGTCTGTCTGTTACATAACGTTCATTTGTACCATAGACTTGCTTAATGATAGTTTTTAAAAGGAACCTGCTAAGATTCGCAGTAAGTAATGTCCGTGTTTCCTATATTACCAGCTAAACACGCTATAGTTTATGAAGATCACTATCAAGAATTCTCCTCACATTATATTGTGGCCAGAGTAGCGACTAGATAGATAGATAGATAAAATCTTTATTCCAACGACAACTTACATTTTCAGTGAAACAAACACAAAAAAGGAAAACAAATAAAATCAAAATAAATAAACTTATGAATTAGGTTAACCTATAGCTTATTTGCGCAAGAGTAGGTAGGTAATCTAAAACGTAGTGATTATATATTATTCTCTTTGGAGTCATGTGTCGTGGTATAAAATTGGCGCTGACTCAGCATACATGCTGTAGACTCGAGAGTCCATAGCGCTGATCTTCCGCCAGAACCATTAAATCTACACTAGTGCAAAGACGACTAGACTAATAGGCTATACTGTGTCACCAATGGGAAATAGTTAAAGAGGTAGCTGCCTAGTTTATTCGTCAGTAGAATCCAAAAAAATGTAAACGAATATGGCTGACTTTACAATAGCATTAAATTTGACGTCTTTGACACATATTGTGAAACACGCTAGCAGAAATATTTTTTACGTTAATGGTACTAATAAATATCAATATTTTTAACTAAAAATGTATGTGAACTCAAGGTTTTAAGTTGGTAATAAAACCAAGATAGTGTTCTAAAAGTGCGTGATTATGGAATAATTCAAGTGCTTAGGTTTGTTTTGTTTTCTACTGACGAATAGTATAGTTAAGGACTCAATCAAAACAGAAATAACTATCGCTTCCAATGTGTTACGAAAGGTATTAATACCAACTATATGGTATAGGTATCGGCACGAGAGTTGAGGTGAATGATTACACACACATCCAAATGAATTACTAATTGCAAACAATGTAGTGAATGAATGAATGACGTGCGTCAAAATACTCAAAATATTGAAGCCTTAGAAAATCCCTTGAACAAACTTTTTGGTCAATCTTACAGTTGCAATTGGTTTTGCAGTCAGTACGAAAATAGAACACTAATTTCAAATTCCGTGTGTTTACATGACATGTTGATGTGTGCGTGGCCTCAACTCTCATGCCGATATATAATATTATTATACATATATAGGTATATATGCCGATACCTATATACTCTGTCCAACAACCTTTGGCCATAGAAAAAGACGACAAAGTTTAAAAATATAGGTGCGTATTTTTGACCGCACATAGAACATTTGAATTTACTGCCTTTTTCAACTGCCAAAGGCAACGCAAAAAATGTTAAATTCTGTTTTCATTATAGCCTCAAATGTACAATTTTTATGCATCCGACCCTTATGATTTATTGCATTATAATAGGTACAACAACTTTTTTTGGATCACAGTTAAAAACTTTGGGGGTACGTGATTTTACGGTACCGTAAGATGGGGCTATTTGAGATCCACGGGGCTATTTGGTACTAAGGATGAAACAGCATTTAAATCCTATTACTTTTTAGCATCGGTTCATAAAGAAAATACGTGGTTCCATGTAAAAGATATTTGTTCCAAATATTGCCACAGGAACATTTATTTGGGTCTAACACCTTTCATTTCCATGTTACCAAATAGCCCCTTGGGTCTCAAATAGCCCCATCCTACGGTATCTTATTTAGAACTAGATTTTACAATGCGCAGAAAGTACTCTTTTTAAGGCTAAACTTATGCACAGAAAGCGATACTTTTCCCCACGTGTGCAAGAATGAATTATCATAGTACTTTTCCGCACAGCGTGGTTGATACTGCCGAGATAGTCTGGTTTTCCTCGCATACCTAACGCATTGTAAAATGTTGTATGATACACATGTTGAAATGTAGAAGCCTTTCTAGAAAAAGCCTACTTTCTACATTCGTATCATAAATAAGTATTGTAGCTAACCTGCAACTACAAGGGCGCAACAAGACCTTGTTGAGATATCGATCGCATCACACGCGCTCAATAATTCGAAACTAATTATTTCAAAATAGAAAAAATAGAGCGGTGCAATAAAACAATGGGTTTCAAAATCCGTGTTGAGGCGCACTCACATGAGCCAGTAAAGGCCTGTTCACACGCGTGATAAATCAAGACGGCCAGTTGACTTCTTTTATTCAACCCATTCACATTCGGATTAACCTTTTGAACGATGCAAATCTGTGATGCAAATAAACCGAGAGTTGCTGTGTCCTTACAGGTCCCGCGTCCTGTAGTTACTTGTATGAAATCTTTTATTGAACTACTAGCTGTGCCCGCGACTTCGCACGCGTGGTGTTCGGTGATCTGTGTTGTACATTTTCAAATGTATGTGTTCACATCGCAACCTCTTTTATAGTTAGTATGTAAATCAAATTTGTAATCCTTATGTCAAAGAAAAAGGAATTCACTCATGTCATTGTCAATTGAATAAAAATGCACGTTATTTTTCTAATATTTCGGAATATCATTTAATAGTTCAAAACCCACTAAAATTCATCGCCCATACCATATTCATGGTCCAATTTGAACCGGATAAGCTCATAAAAGGATAAGTGCAGTGTTTCTCATTTTCTTCATACTTACGTTTTTTATTACGAAGACCAAACTGTGAGTACTTTTACATGTTTTTATGGTGTCGCTGTGCAATTAAAAGCAACAAGTATCACGGACGTATTCGCAACAAATTTCCATAGGGGAGACCGGGTTCGATAGTACCCACGAGAAACTGAAATAGGGTAACCAGGGTACACTTGTACCAGCATTCATTCAGTATTAAGGAAAAGTTGCTTACGTCATTTCATTTTATTGCGTTTTTATCAATATGGAGTCAGAAATTTCATTACTCGTGGATCTTTCACTACGAATCGCCAAAGGTTTAACCAACTTTAAAAAATCTCCCAAAGAGCGGATAACAAATTCATATGTCGAATCTCGGCTAGAAGCTTTGGAAAAACTTTGGGAAAGATTTTCTACGGAACACGACAACTTAGTAAAAGGTTATTCAGCACAAGAGGTGGAGAATTCTGTTTATGGCAAAGAATCAGTTTACGATGTCACTGAAGAAAATTACTTGGATTATAAGTGCTCATTGAAAGATGCATACAACAGATTAAACCCGAGTAGTTCTTCACTGCAGGATACCAAACCTTCTACGTCAAGGTCACAGTGTGTACGGCTGCCAAAAATTACAATTCCAACCTTTTCTGGTCTTTACACAGAATGGATGAGTTTCAGGGATTTATTTGTATCACTTATCCACGAGAATCATGAAATCGATGACGTACAGAAATTACATTATTTAAAAGGACATCTCAAAGGAGAAGCGGAACAATTATTACGACATATTCCTATAACCAATGACAGTTATGAGCAATGTTGGACTCTTTTGAAAAGCCGATACAACAACAAACAGTATTTAGTTAATAGCATTTTACAACGGTTTTTCGCACAAAAAAGCATTTCAACCGAGTCCTCCAGTGCCATAAAGCAATTACTAGATGTCACAACAGAAACTTTAAATGCTTTGAAAGGGTTAGGTATTGAAACTTGTACATGGGATGTCATGATAATTTATATAGTTAGCCAAAGATTAGATTCTGAAAGTAGGAAGCAATGGGAGTCCAAGGTCAGCGAATTGGTATCGAGTACTGATAATTTACCTACTATTAAACAATTTAAAGACTTTTTGGAAACAAAGTACCATTCGTTGGAGTTCTTGGATTCAAAATCAAACAATTTCGTTCAAAAACAGCGCAACTTTAATTCTCACAGTTATCCAATAAATAAACCAAATCCTATTAACATGTTACACGTAGCTCAAACGATTTGTACTTTATGTAAACAAGGTCATCATCTTAGGAGTTGTAAGGAATTTATTAACAATGATCTTGAGAGCAAACGTAATTTTGTCCAAACTCAAAGGCTATGTTTCAATTGTCTAGGAAACAATCATTCGGTCAAACACTGCAAAAGCACCACATCTTGTCAAATATGCAACAAGAGGCACCACTCACTATTACATTTTAAGGGCGAATCACAAACGACATCCACGAATCATTCAATTGACAATCAAGAAGCACCAGAATACATGAGTCAAATTAAAGCACCCATCAAGAATTCTTCAAATGAGGAGCATCCATCAACGTCCGCACACATCACCAGCCATTTTGTTAAAGGCGTAACGCCTCAGCGGAGTCTGAGACTATTAGCTACTGCTTTAGTAAAGGCTAAATCACAAAATGGTGGGCAATATCAACTCTTGCGAGCTTTTATAGATCCAGGGTCTGAAGAGTCTTTTATCACGAAGTCAGCAGTTCAATTACTTGGATTGCAAACCACACCAACCAGGGCAGATACATCAGGGTTGGGAGGTGAACCAGGCCCTTCATCAGGGTCTAAGGTAGAAGTAACAATCAGTTCACGTCTCAATTCAGGTTGCGTGTTACAAGTATCAGCGTATGTACTCGACAAGGTGACGAGGTACTTACCCTCAACACATGTGTCAATCACATCATGGCCGGAGCTAGAAAATTTAACTTTAGCTGACCCGGAATATCACACTCCGAATAAGATAGATATCTTATTAGGGACGGAGGCTTATGCGAGGATTGTTAACAATGGAATCATCAAATGTCCCTCAGGGTCTTTAGTGGCACAAAATACAACCCTGGGATGGATATTAAGTGGAGGAATCAAGTCGGATCATGGAACAAACACAAGTAATATTAAATCTATGCATATACATGTAGAACCTGTTGAAGAATTGCTCAAGTCATTCTGGGAGATAGAATCAGAGCCTTCCAACACACAGAAAATTCTGTCAATAGAAGAGCAGAGGTGTGAGGATATCTTCCAGACAACCACAACGCGAGATGAAGACGGTCGTTATGTGGTGAAACTTCCATTTCGAGAGAGTGAACCGGCATGCGCTGATGGTAATTCGCGGGATATTGCCTTGAAGAGGTTTTACTATCTTGAGAAGAAGATGCAGAAGGATGAGCGTCTGAAACAGGAATACAAGAAGGTATTTGATGAATACTTGGAGCTAAATCACATGGAGGAAGTTCAGGATAAAAAAGCAAAGAGTTTATACATACCTTATCACGCTGTCATTCGTGAAGACAGACAAACCACAAAATTTCGTGTTGTTTTTGACGCATCGTGCAAGGGTACGAACGGCGTATCTTTGAACGACGATTTGATGGTGGGCCCTAGATTACAACCGGAGTTACGTCATATAATAATGCGATGGCGCATGCATCCAATCTGCTTTATAGCAGATATAGTTAAAATGTACCGCCAAATAAAAGTCAGCGATGAAGATTCAGAGTACCAACGCGTCCTGTGGCGAGAAACATCAGAAGAGGACATCAAGGAATACAAAATGCTTCGAGTCACATTTGGGACTTCTTCAGCGCCTTATCTTGCTGTTAAAAGCTTGATACAAGTGGCAATAGATGAAGGAAAAGACTTCCCTTTAGCAGCTGAAAGAGTGAAACATGATTTTTATATGGATGATTTGATGTCTGGTTGTGCGAGCGAAGAAGAAGCCATTGAAATATACAAGCAAATTAATGAATTGCTAAAACGAGGAGGTTTCGAATTACAAAAATGGGCAAGCAACAGCGAACCATTGATACAACATATACAGCAAGAGAATTTTAAGCAAACTGTCAAAAACATAGAAGATAAGCAAGATGCTACTAACAAGATTCTTGGACTTACCTGGAGTCGTATTTCCGATGAGTTCGTGTACGCAGTTCAGCTGCCTCCAATGTCTGCACCTGTAACAAAAAGAAAGGTTATTTCGGATATTTCAAAGTTGTATGATCCACAGGGTTGGATAGCACCGAGTGTAATCAAAGCAAAAATATTTATACAGAAGTTATGGCTTACAGGTATGGATTGGGACGAGGAATTATCACAACCGTTATTACAAGAATGGACAAAGTATCGAGAAGGTCTTTCTGACCTGGCACAATTTCGGTTGAAGCGTTGGGTATACTACAGGACTGACACGAAGTTAGTAGAACTCCACGGATTTTGTGATGCTTCAAACTCTGCGTACGCAGCAGTGGTATACTTAAGAGTTATAGACGCAAACGGGGAAGTTCACGTCAGCTTAATTACGGCAAAAACAAGAGTTGCCCCAATCAAACAACTAAGTCTCCCGAGGTTAGAGTTATCGGGCGCTGTGTTGTTGGCAAAACTACTTGTTGAGGTGTCAGGTATTTTGAAAATACATAAATCTAATATTCATGCCTGGACTGACTCTGAAATAGTGCTTGCATGGTTGAGCAGTCACCCCAGTCGTTGGAAAACTTTCATAGGGAACAGATGTTCAGAGATCCTAACGGTAACAGACCGGAAGCAATGGTCACATGTTAAATCTGAACATAATCCAGCAGATTGTGCATCACGAGGCATTCAAGCATCTGAACTAATCGGATTAGAACTTTGGTCAAGTGGACCTTCATGGTTAAGTGATGAAGTCATTCAATACCCTAATTCAAAGGAATTGGAAACAAAGTTGGAAGAACGTAATATCAAAACTCACCACATTTCCTTAGAAGATAACCACAGCGATGTTGATGAAATGTGGACAAAATATTCATCGTTGACGAAGCTACTGAGGGTTGTAGCATACTGCCGTAGATTTCTGAGAAAAGAGAAACCAAACCATGAGCATCTCCTGAAGAAAGAGATTGATGATGCTTTAGTGTCAATGATAAAGAAATATCAATTGAAAGCATTTTGTGAAGAGTGCAAGGATATTAAAGAAGGAAAGCCAGTAAATAAAAAAAGTATACTTACTACACTGAATCCACAGCTAGATGATTCAGAGCTGCTTCGAGTGGGTGGACGGCTGCATTTCGCTGAAGTCAATGAAGATCAAAAGCATCCCTTGATATTACCGAAGCAGTCGCTGTTGACGACACTCAATTCGAAATGCACACAAGGTTACACTGCACGGAGCACCACAGCTTATGATGAACTTCATTCGGGAGAAATATTTTATCATAGGACTAAAATCATTAGTAAAATTATACTGCAAGAAATGTGTCACTTGCATTAGATATGCCGCAACAAACAAACCTCAACTAATGGGGCAATTACCGTCACCTAGAGTGACCATGAGTCGAGCGTTTCTTCGATCAGGAGTAGACTACGCGGGCCCGATAAACATTCGTGTATCAAAGGGTCGTGGTAATAAATCCTATAAGGGATACATATGTTTATTCGTATGTATGGCCACTCGTGCTATACATTTAGAAGCAGTAAGTGATCTAACATCACAAGCGTTTTTGGCTGCCTTTAAGCGTTTTGTGTCACGTCGAGGTCATTGCAATGAATTATACAGTGACAATGGGACAAACTTTGTGGGAGCAGCTAGAGAGCTGAAAGAATTGTTTGACGAAGAAAAATCAAGATTTTTACCGGAAATTGCAGACTGGTTGGCGACAAACGGAACACAATGGCACTTTATTCCACCTCAGGCCCCTAATTTCGGAGGACTTTGGGAGGCAGGCGTACGATCGTGTAAATATCACCTGAGAAGAATAATTGGCAACTCAACCCTCACATTCGAGGAGATATCAACCGTACTAGCCCAGGTTGAAGCCTGTTTAAATTCAAGGCCATTATCATATATTCAAGGTCAAGGTGACCCTAAGCCCTTGACACCGGGACATTTTCTTGTAGGTGAATCTTTATTAGCGGTTCCCGATCATAACTACGAACATTCGTCTGTTAGTTCGCTAAGAAGATGGCAACTTTTACAGCGAATGTTACAGGACTTCTGGCGGCGTTGGTCGCAAGAATATCTTACACGGTTCATGCAAAGATACAAATGGACTCAGGTTGTGCCCGAACCCAAGGTTGGAGATGTGGTTCTAGTTAAAGAGCTTGACTTGCCTCCAGCACGGTGGTTGCTAGGCCAAATTGTAGAAAAACATCCTGGAGTGGACAATATTACGCGAGTTGTCACGTTGCGCTATAAAAATTCATTAATTAAACGACCCGTGTCTAAAATTTGTGTCTTACCATTAGCAGAATAGGTCATTGTTGGTTTAAAATATTGCTAATTGTTCAATTATTCATTAACCCAAGTTGGTGTTAGTTAATGTGTGTCATATAACTAATTGTTATAAATGTTATGTTACAAGTCGAAGAACTGTTTATGTTTGTTTTGCATCTTACCAGAGCTATCGAATGTTTCACTTGAACGTTATTAGTATAACAAGTATTAATATTTGATTACAATTCTTGATTTGTATAGTTTCCAATAGGTAACCATTGTAATGTTATTGAAGAACAGTCGTTCTTGGCGGGCGGCATGTTCACATCGCAACCTCTTTTATAGTTAGTATGTAAATCAAATTTGTAATCCTTATGTCAAAGAAAAAGGAATTCACTCATGTCATTGTCAATTGAATAAAAATGCACGTTATTTTTCTAATATTTCGGAATATCATTTAATAGTTCAAAACCCACTAAAATTCATCGCCCATACCATATTCAGTATGTCTGGTAAATGGGTTTCTTAGAATTGGTCCTTTAAATTGTGATAAGATATCAGATTAACAGCCAAGTTACAAATGTATTGTGTTCGGTGTACCAAAGAAATTAATATCATACACAATGAAATAAATGGTTTAGGTACCTATCGTTTGAGGTTAACTTCCAAATACTACTCAAATTTTGATATCTCTAAAGGTAGTAAAATAATGTGGTTTCCCTCAGCAAACAAAATGATAGTCGTATTTCAAAACGCCAAAATTATACGTATTCTAAAAAGCATAAGCATAGCGTAATTAAGGAGTTGAGGGTAAAAATTAAGATGAGGCTTGAGAGCATCATAAAAGTCATCATCATAGCATGGATTACCCTAAGTTAACCGGAGGACTTCAGTTGCTGAATGCGTGGCAGTAAGCGTCAGTGCAGTGTATGCAAAAACCTATCGCCAGGGTTTGAGTCGAGGAACCCAAAAGAGTAATATTCGGAAAAAGTTGGAAAATAATCTAAGATGGCAGTGTGCTGGGGCGAAAAGTTTAAATCCCGAGTAGTTCAGCAAACCCGAAGGGCGAACTTTAGGTTGGGAGGAAGAAGGCCGATCCAGCAGAGGGTTGAAGGCCCGGAAACCCACTCCAGGGGCCCAAGTAATTCGGCCTTGCAGCAGGAGGGCCGACCCAATCACAGAAACAATAAAAATACATGTCAAATATACAGAGTAAGGAGGTCGTAGGCCGAACTATGAGAAAACAGAACAGTGGTTCAGTGGTAGTGGTAGCATTCAATATAATATTTATTCAGTATTCAAATAAGTCGAGCCTGAGGGCCGAAAGCCCGAAACCGAGGCGTTAAGGTCGCAAAGGGCGAGTTCCAAGCAGTGCCGATGACCGATCGTATTTTTCATGATATACTGGCTTTATGGCCGAGACCGAGACATAGTGCCAAGCATTTAATATATGCAGTAATTAAACAAACCGAGCCTGAGGGCCCAAGGCCCAAAGGTGAGGCGTCAAGACCACGAAGGCTGAAACCGACCTTCGAGTTAGGGCCAAATCCCAATCGGGCTTATGACGAAATGTTGTTTTATGGTCGATGCTAAGCTGTAAGAAGACAGAGCTTGGAGCATTCAGTATACCCTGTAGCCAATCGGATCAATCAAGTACTCCCCACATGAACCCGAGGGCCAAAAGCCCGAGGAGTCAACTCACAATGTCAGCCTATCAACCCGAGGGCCGTAGGCCCGAGGCCACTGCCTACACGAACCCGAGGGCCGAAGGCCCGAGGAGTTAACCCACGCTGTCAGATTATCAACCCGAGGATCGGAGGCCCGAGGACCCTGTCTGCCATTATATCAACAGGAGGGCTGCAGGAGTAAGGTCACCATCCACACAAACCCGAGGGGTTAACTCACGCTGTCAGTCTAACAAACCGTGGGCTGAAGGCCCGAATGGCTAACCCACGCTATCAGTGTATGGACCCTAGGGCCGTAGGCTCGAGGACACAGTTCACACGATCGTGAGAAGGCTCGAGGGGTTAACCCACGCTGTCAGCCTAACAAACCGAGGGCCGTAGGCCCGAGGCTACAGGCTACACGATCCCGAGGGCCGAAGGCCCGAGGGGTTACCCTTCGCTGTCAGTCTATGAACGTGAGGGTCGTGGGCTCGAGAACACTGTCACGTTATCTCACGCTGTCAGGTTACCCTTCGCTGTCAGTCTATGGACCTGAGGGTCGTGGGCTCGAGAAGACAGTTCACGCGATCCCGAGGGCCGAAGGCCCGAGGGGTTATCCTTCGCTGTCAGTCTATGGACCTGAGGGTCGTAGGCTCGAGAAGACAGTTCACGCGATCCCGAGGGCCGAAGGCCCGAGGGGTTAACCTTCGCTGTCAATCTATGAACCTGAGGGTCGTAGGTTCGAGAACACTGTCACGTTATCTCACGCTGTCAGGTTACCCTTCGCTGTCAGTCTATGAACGTGAGGGTCGTAGGCTCGAGGACATAGTTCACGCGATCCCGAGGGCCGAAGGCCCGAGGGGTTATCCTTCGCTGTCAGTCTATGGACTTGAGGGTCGTAGGCTCGAGAAGACAGTTCACGCGATCCCGAGGGCCGAAGGCCCGAGGGGTTAACCTTCGCTGTCAGTCTATGAACCTGAGGGTCGTAGGTTCGAGAACACAGTTCACGCGATCCCGAGGGCCGAAGGCCCGAGGGGTTAACCTTCGCTGTCAGTCTATGAACCTGAGGGTCGTGGGCTCGAGAACACAGTCACTTTATCTCACGCTGTCAGGTTACCCTTCGCTGTCAGTCTATGAACGTGAGGGTCGTAGGCTCGAGGACATAGTTCACGCGATCCCGAGGGCCGAAGACCCGAGGGGTTAACCTTCGCTGTCAGTCTATGAACCTGAGGGTCGTAGGTTCGAGAACACAGTTCACGCCATCCCGAGGGCCGAAGGCCCGAGGGGTTAACCTTCACTGTCAGTCTATGAACCTGAGGGTCGTAGGTCTGAGAACACAGTTCACGCGATCCCGAGGGCCGAAGGCCCGAGGGGTTAACCTTCGCTGTCAGTCTATGAACCTGAGAGTCGTAGGTTCGAGAACACAGTTCACGCGATCCCGAGGGCCGAAGGCCCGAGGGGTTAACCTTCGCTGTCAGTCTATGAACCTGAGGGTCGTGGGCTCGAGAACACAGTTCACGCGATCCCGAGGGCCGAAGGCCCGAGGGGTTAACCTTCGCTGTCAGTCTATGAACCTGAGGGTCGTAGGTTCGAGAACACAGTTCACGCGATCCCGAGGGCCGAAGGCCCGAGGGGTTAACCTTCGCTGTCAGTCTATGAACCTGAGGGTCGTGGGCTCGAGAACACAGTCACTTTATCTCACGCTGTCAGGTTACCCTTCGCTGTCAGTCTATGAACGTGAGGGTCGTAGGCTCGAGGACACAGTTCACGCGATCCCGAGGGCCGAAGACCCGAGGGGTTAACCTTCGCTGTCAGTCTATGAACCTGAGGGTCGTAGGTTCAAGAACACAGTTCACGCCATCCCGAGGGCCGAAGGCCCGAGGGGTTAACCTTCACTGTCAGTCTATGAACCTGAGGGTCGTAGGTCTGAGAACACAGTTCACGCGATCCCGAGGGCCGAAGGCCCGAGGGGTTAACCTTCGCTGTCAGTCTATGAACCTGAGAGTCGTAGGTTCGAGAACACAGTTCACGCGATCCCGAGGGCCGAAGGCCCGAGGGGTTAACCTTCGCTGTCAGTCTATGAACCTGAGGGTCGTGGGCTCGAGAACACAGTCACGTTATCTCACGCTGTCAGTTTAACAAACCGAGGGCCGTAGTCCCGAGGCTACAGTCCACACTATCCCGAGGGCCGAAGGCCCGATGGGTTAACCCACGCTGTCAGTCTAACAAACCGAGAGCCGAAGAGACTTTTTTTGATGACTGTCAAAATATACGAAAAAGGTTTTGCGTTGATATTTGTGAAGTTGCACATAGTTATATAATTTTTACTTTTCAGTTGCTAAATATTAATGTGACACATGCTGGGATTATTTTTACAGGTAATGTGTAGTACATATTTTTGATTGGTAAATTTGTTCAGATGTATAATAATATGTATCTTTCTACGTATGCTCATTTATTTTTGAAGCCTTGGATTTGCTCATATGACCTCGACTGTACATAATCGTAAGCGTATGAGACATCAAAAAAAACGACTTCAAAAATTATAGAAACTTTTTTCTTTAAGCGGATCGTTTTGGAGATTTCAGCTATTAAAGCCGTTGAAAGTGTGCCCTTGTTCAATTATTTTAAAGTACGGGGTATAAAGCTCTGAGAAAAATGGTGTTGATAAATTGTTGAGGGTTGAAGAATGCAGTCACTTATTATTATAGCGCCTGCTCAAATAGTCATGGCAAATGCGTCGCGTCTGCTGATACTTTTGAATAGTTGTAGGCTATTTATTACATTTAAGGTGTTTCTTGTACATTGATTGGTCATGTCTCTTAAAATAATTTACGCAGTTTTTGTAATTTGTTCCATTTACACATACATATTTACACATGCAGGAGTCCGCTGGATGCGGGTGGCACAGGACCGGTCATTGTGGCAATCTTTGGGGAGGCCTATGTTCAGCAGTGGATGTCTTTCGGCTGATATGATGATGATGATGATGATGATGACGACACATGCATAGTAATAAACTCTTTCAACGACTTTTGGTTTGATCAAAATATCTCTTATACTTTTTGAGATAGGTTGATTTAACTGTAATTTTATTTTTTTACTGCAAGTCCGACTCACACTTGACCATTTCTTATATCCTATGTCCCGACCCGAGGTCTCCTGAATACGACGGTGAAGTTTTCATTAAAATCCATCCAGCCGTTCTCTCGTGACGCTCCGTGCAATAAACAGACAAACAGACAAAAGTTCTAAAAATTACATAAATGTGATCTATTATCGATTTTAAGACCTCCTCCATAATTTTTTTGTAAATATCTTCCATGTACAGACTTTCGACCCTCTACAGCTTTATTATATGTGTAGAAGATATACAGTGTGTAAGTCTAATATGGGCGATCATTTAAACCAGGCATGGGATTCATTAGTGTAATCATAGATTACAAGGTTTTTTTAAAGTTACTCTTAATTATGACCTCACAGAATTTTTTTAAGATTATCGGAGCAGCAATGTATGTACAAACATTTGTTATTGTTGACATGGCAGTTATGTCATCTGCTTTTGAAATGAGCTGTCAACGAGTATTTAACTCGCGTATGTTGCGCGCTGAATAATTTTGTATGGAAAAATTTGTTGCTCTAATTTTAAGTAAAAGTTATTTGAATGTACTTATTACGTCGTAAACTAACACCCGTTAAGAGCTTCGCCCGTATTAGACTTACACCCTGTAGATAGATTAATTGTAGATATAGGTGTCTAAGATAACTGTTCCAAATTTCATTGACGTTCTGTGCGAGGTTATTAATGATTCAAGAAACAACCTGTATAAAAGTGGACGTCTAAAGGTGCATTTAGACCAAACGAGCATTCGCTATTCTATCCCCCACTCTACCAAATCAACGAATCACGTTTTGTGTAACGAACGAATTTCGTAGAATGGGGGATAGAATAGCGAATGCTCGTTTGGTCTAAATGCGCCTTAACGCGAGCGCAAAAATGCCCCCCAAAACGATTGTGCAATCGGTTTAGTTTTCAGAGCCCATTGCACACGTACTTTTTACACTTGACTTTACCAAATATGAAACTGACAATTTTAAGATGACAGCAAAATGTTGTTCCCCTAAATATTTATCTTGCGACATCATGGTGCATATTTGTTTTTTTAGATCTTACCCGCCCACTTTGACATGAGATGAAGAAGGCAGTTTCGATTTCGAAAAACCTCTATTTGACAGGCGTCATTGAGTTAAGTAGATACCTACCACAGAATTAGATATGGATAGAAGAAACAAGTTCATTCATTTGTATGGCAGCCGAGCGTGTCAGATTTTGTGATTTTAAATATGTCTCAGGCCCTCGAGTATTCATATTTTTTTGTGTTGTTGCAATTAATATTACTTAAGGAGGCATTATTAATGTTTTTGTTCACTTCAACTTACAAAATTTAACGCCCGAAAGCTGCAAGCTGCGATTAAAGATGGACAACTCAGTATTTTACCGAGTTCATTTGACACGCTATGTAGATACGTTTGCTTGATCTATGGTATATATGACATCTGTGATACCAGAGTTGGGCGTAATCAATTCCTTTTGGAATTAATTACAGGGTTACATTCCAGTAATGACGATTCCTCAGTAATGAATTACTAGTATAATAAAAATTACTGTAATGCTGTACTATGGTTACGCCTGTAATCCATTCCTTTGGGATCGGTATTGTAATCAGCTACTGTAATATTGAATCCACCGTAATCAAGTACTTCTGTAATCTGCATTACTTACAAAGTAATTTTGTTACTATTACTCGAAGAAATTGTGTTGATATCTGACATCCTAGCAGTTTCATGAATGTTAAAAACGTATTCTGAAAATGTAGTATATTTTTAACTTTTTTTTGCAATCTTCATCATTATACTCGTTTTTGACTAATTCGCATACGTGGAATTCGATTTTCGGGTCCATTCTAAGATCCAAGATGGCGGAAACTTTTTTTAGCAATTTTCATCATTATACTCGTTTCCGACTAATTCGCATACGTGGAATCCGATTTTCGGGTCCATTCTAAGATCCAAGATGGCGGCAACTTTTTTAGCAATTTTCATCATTATACTCGTTTCCGACTAATTCGCATACGTGGAATCCGATTTTCGGGTCCATTCTAAGATCCAAGATGGCGGCAACTTTTTTTTAGCAATTTTCATCATTATACTCGTTTTCGACTATTCGCATACGTGGAATCCGATTTTCGGGTCCATTCTAAGATCCAAGATGGCGGCAACTTTTTTAGCAATTTTCATCATTATACTCGTTTCCGACTAATTCGCATACGTGGAATCCGATTTTCGGGTCCATTCTAAGATCCAAGATGGCGGAAACTTTTTTTAGCAATTTTCATCATTATACTCGTTTCCGACTAATTCGCATACGTGGAATCCGATTTTCGGGTCCATTCTAAGATCCAAGATGGCGGCAACTTTTTTAGCAATTTTCATCATTATACTCGTTTCCGACTAATTCGCATACGTGGAATCCGATTTTCGGGTCCATTCTAAGATCCAAGATGGCGGCAACTTTTTTTAGCAATTTTCATCATTATACTCGTTTTCGACTATTCGCATACGTGGAATCCGATTTTCGGGTCCATTCTAAGATCCAAGATGGCGGCAACTTTTTTAGCAATTTTCATCATTATACTCGTTTCCGACTAATTCGCATACGTGGAATCCGATTTTCGGGTCCATTCTAAGATCCAAGATGGCGGCAACTTTTTTTAGCAATTTTCATCATTATACTCGTTTCCGACTAATTCGCATCCGTGGAAGCCGATTTTCGGGTCCATTCTAAGATCCAAGATGGCGGCAACTTTTTTTAGCAATTTTCATCATTATACTCGTTTCCGACTAATTCGCATACGTGGAATCCGATTTTCGGGTCCATTCTAAGATCCAAGATGGCGGCAACTTTTTTTTTGCAATTTTCTTCATTATACTCGTTTCTGACTAATTCACATCCGTGGAATCCGATTTTCGGGTCCATTCTAACATCCGAGATGGCGGTACAATGTTTTTCTTTTTTTTTTTGTAATTATTGACATTGTAGTCGTTCTTACATACACGAATTTATCGTCAATTTAAGATCTAGGATCTATGGACCTACCTAGTGAAAATAGAATATTTGGATTCCACGTGCGTGAATTAGTCAAAAACTAGTATGACAAAAATTGCTAAAAATTGTGTCGCCATCTTGAATCTTCAAATGAACCCTAAATTCGGGTTCCACGTATGTGAATTAGTCGAAAACGAGTATAATGATGAAAATTGCGTAGGTACAAAATTCAATAACATGCAAAAAAAGACGCCGCCGTCTTGGATCTTACAATGGATTCTAAATTCGGGTCTCACGTATGTAAATTAGTCAAAAACGAGTACAATGACAAAAATGACAAAAAAAAGAAAAAAATTGTGCCGCCATCTAGGATCTTAAAATGGACCCCAAATTCGGGTTCCACCTATGTGTATTAGTCGAAAACGAGTACAATGACAAAAATGACAAAAAAAAGAATAAAAATGTGCCGCCATCTTGGATCTTAAAATGGACCCTAAATTCGGGTTCCACGTATGTGTTTTAGTCGAAAACGAGTACAATGACAAAAATGACAAAAAAAAGAAAAAAATTGTGCTGCCATCTTGGATCTTAAAATGGACCCCAAATTCGGGTTCCACCTATGTGTAT
>JALPQI010003146.1:0-79708 GCA_025490895.1 Thaumatotibia leucotreta | reverse complement strand
CTGACTCCTATGCCAGTGACACACATCCGACGCTTATCATGAACAACATTGCATTTCAAGATGCTACAGTGTCGTAATTTCAATTCTAATAATGAAGTACTAGAATTCAAATTAGAAGCAAGTATTATTTTGGATTACAACGTTGTTCATGATAAGCAAAGTACGTGATCAAAATTACCGTACACTAGTACCACTACCAAAATCAAGTTCTTACTCCTGTGCCAGTCGCATCGAAATACGAACTTTTTAACATAAACGTTGTGTCGTCGGCATAGGTACAATGGTACAATGATTTCAACCACACATTCGTGTCACTAGCATAGGAGTTCTAATAAGAAAATTTCGATCGGTGTAGAACGTGATAAAAGAATAAGAGTCCCAAAAGGGCCATTCCATATGAAATCATCAAATGAGGTGCGCTGCATGCTTTCCGATTTGTATGGAAAAAATCATGGATGATAATATAGGTATGCTTTACATAAAACCGTAGTTGTTTAATTTTTAAACAGCCTAACAGCCAGATAACATAGGTCTGAAGTTTAAAAATAAGCGATTTTTGAGGTCGATGAAAATTGCTTTAACTTTTTTTTAATGTGTGAAACTGAATTTTATTATATGTTAATTTACTATTTAATATGTGTACTTGTACATGTATGTATTACAGTATGTATATTTTTATTACTTATTGTATGACAAACTTCTAAAACGTCATGTTATTTTGCTAATGTTCAGTGATGTTCAGTAGCTTTTATTGGATTGCTCGCTTGGTCTAGACAGGTATTTTTTTTTATTAATAAGCTCAAATAGTCTTTAAAAGAAAACTTTAACAATATTTTTGAATTTAGTTCTTCTAACTTAAAAAAAACAGTAAATTACAAAACCATTTTTGTAGAATTTGCTTTTTATGACGTTAAAAAAACCATGTTTGGCAAAGTTTATAGATCTGAAAAGTACACAGAAGAGAAGAACTTACTTTGTTCTTTGTAAATCATCTTTATTTATATTGTGTTACTGATTTTTGAAAGAGATATGATTTTTTGAAATCTACAAGTTAACAAGAAGTTTCAAAGTAGTTGTTTAAGTTAATGTTTTTTTTTTTATCACGGACAACATTTATAAACGTAATAAACAACAAAATGATGATTGTTGATTCCCACGTTTACTATGTACAGTCAACCAAAAAAGTGGTACACCACTTTCTTGATGGTAAGCATGAAAATGCTAGTGGCACATCTTATAATACGTCTGAAATAGGGTACTTATAGGTTTTATTACACATGCCTGTCTACTGTCTTTAGATAAGAGTAATGATGTTGATTCAATAATGCGATAACAATAAAAAATACTAGGTCGTATCATAATTTTGTGCCAGTTTCATACGGCACCTTACGAGCCAGAAGATATTCCTACTCCAAAAATGTTAATGTCGTAAAGGTAGTCAGGTAATAATACTTTACACACACACACGCACATATATACATTACATATTTGTGACAAGCTTTTTTGCTGATTTTTGCATGATATGAACATGAATTCGTAAACTCGTGCGAATCTAACGAGATTAACACAAGGGTCATACACACTGACATACTTAATTACGTACATCGCAGCTTAAATAAAGGTTCTTGTTGTTGTTAATGACTAATAAAATATAGTTATGAATAATTTAATGTATTTTATTTAAAATAGTGAAGTCATAGAGCGCCGAAAAATAGTCGTAAAAAGTTCCGAAAAATGGACATTAAAAAAAATCATAATTCTCACAGAAATCGAAAACACAAACCTAATGAAACGGATTCCTATAGAATAGAGTTGGTACTATCTTTTGTATAACTTTTTGGATTTTTTTATATTGCCAAACATGATGAAATTTGAAGTCAAAGTTGAGCAATTTCGTAAAATGGCCAACTTTACCATTCTTTTTTTCAGCTAAATGAAAAGTTTGTGATCAAACCCTCAGTTATTTTATGAGAGCAATACTTGTACTACACAGTAAAAAAAAAAAATCCCTAAGCCCAGTAGACATGCTGCAAAATCCAACAGAATATGGGCGGAATTTGAAAATGTTCACAAAACTTTCAACATTTATGATGGAATAAGTAAAATAGCTTGATGCATATTGATAATAACATTTTAAAGTACGTTTACTAGAGAATCAGAAAAAATATATAAAAAATGTATATTAGTTATCGAAACAAATAAACATCGCTTCTCGTGGAACCTCAAAAACAGGTAAATTGAAACTTAAAGCGGGCCCCATCTGGATGAGCAGCAAGTAAAAAAAAATGTATTGACGGTTTACGTACAACTTACTTAAGACTACCATCCTTGATTTTTTTCAAACTGTTTAAAAATCAGTCAGCGCGGAATTAAATCAGAATCTGATGATTTCATATGGAATGGACCAAAAGAAAGTTGTTCTTTTAAGTTAATATTTTCCGACATATCAGCACCAGAATTTAAATTGTTCCCCCTCTAAGTTTTGATCTGTGGGTCCTAAAGGTACAAAAAAATGATAAATATTTGGCTTTAAAATAAAACTAATTCGAATATAATCGGCTCAGCCGTTTTTGAATAACTACGGAACCCTACACTAAGCATGGCCCGACATGATTTTGGCCTGTTTTTTATTTCATTGCAAGTTTTTGAAATGCACTATAATATGCCTACCTGTTGCGCATGGAAATATTGGAAACCAAATTTAGCAGGCTTTTAATTGCTATCTACCTAATATGCAGCCTGCTAAGGTTGGTTTCCCGGCGTCTGCAGTAATGTTTTGTTTACAAACCAATATTAGTTATTTTTTTTAATTTTCTATCAGTTACGTTACAGTCTCCACGTACCAACCTGTAACCATATAAGTAATAACAACGTAATTTGTACTAGGTAATGATAATTGAACAATCGCCTGCAAGCGTAGCTCGTCCATTTCCCAGTTTCCTGAGTCATTACACCTACAAAATACTTACCAAGCGTATACCTGTAGTAAAAACTAAATCCATGAACGGAAGCACACTAAGTCAGTCGTGCGAAACATCATGACGTTCTGCACAGGAACGAACAGCGCATGCAATCTAGAGCAGTCGCCGTACGGACCATGAGCTGCCGCAGCGTTATTAACGCGGTCTTACTTTGTATTCGGCTCGCTCCCACCAATACAGGGGGCTTATGATGGTCCCGCGCGTTTTATCTATTTATCTGGGCATTTTCACTTCTAGGGACACCCAATTAGCTTAACTCTCACAAAAAAGTTAACTTCGATGTCAGCTTTGTAACGACAATTAAGCATGAAATATTTACGTAAATCCACTTTATTCGTGTTTTTATATTGCATATACGCGTATTCTTTCTGGATTAAATGATAAAAAAATATTTTTGCTAATATTTAATGCTTAATTGTCGTTATAAAGCTGACATCGAAGTTAACTTTTCTGTGAGAGTTAAGCTAACTGGGTGTCCCTAGAAGTGAAAATGCCCATCTAATCCCGTACTTTTATTTGTCATTTACATGGTCGTGAACACACCATTAAGCCCCTACCTTACAGATGTCAAGATAAGTCTATATTGTCTATTCCCTATAAACGCACTCGGGTTTACACGCAGTGCGTTTTTTGCATTTAAGACACCTCGTGTATACAAGGCTTAATGAAATACATGGCTGCCAACCTAATTAAAAAAAAATCTGATGAACAGTAAACCATAGAGGAGCTTTCTTTTTTAATTTTGACGTCTCCGCCCGACCTTGATGATTAATAAAATTGTGTTTGACTAAGAATATTTCTCAAAAATTTATTTATATATAAATGTGTGGTCGTAGAAAAAGTATTGTATGCAACATTGTTTAACTGAGTCAAAAAATGCTCGTGGCGTCTTTAATAACAATTTTCGGCTTCGCCTCAAATTATTACCCACGCCACTCACCTTTTTTGACCTCTTTTAAACAAGGGTTGCTTAAAATACTATTATCGTGCTACGCGTCGCTTTCGCACTTGCATACTTGTTAGAACGTGACGGCAACGCCGACAAACGATTAGACGCGGTACCATCATACGTTAAGCCTACAGGAGTACTAGCATAGCAGGGTGGATAGAAAGTAAGTCTGCGTAGCGGCAACTCATGGTACGGCTATAGTTACGGTCACGAAGTTCGCTTACTGCCATGATGATCATTATGTGTATTAATAATCAAATACATTTAAAGGGTGTAAAGTTTTTGTAAACCTCCTCGTTAATATTCAGAACTAGAACCAGTAATCTAGATTACAAAGTACCCATACCCATACAAATGTAATTTACAGAAGTAATTTAATTACTTTTTGCCCAACTGTGGATAGTAATTTCATACAAATACCAAAGTATTTTTGAATTTTGACCAAGTTGCATTTTAATTCGAAAAAAAAGTACTATTTGCGTGATAGCTTATTAAATAGGTTTGTAATTTATTTAATTTAATGTGGTCGCTACCTTGGAATTTATAATTTGGAACGAAAAATTAACTAAGTGATTTTTGTTATAAAAAGCCAACGACGGTGGTTCTTTTATTAGTCACTTATACATCTTAGGCCGGCCGGCTTAAGTATTCATAATATGAATTCATACTCTGATTCCGGATGTATAAGGCCGGCCTAAGAGTATTAATACATATTCTGATTCCGGATGTATAAGGCCGGCCATAAGCAATCGAACTTTATACCTGAAAACTGCTCCAAAATATATCAGTGACTTTAGTATATTTTTTTTACTTATTGTCGTTTTACTACGAAACCACTTGGATATTTCTTTTGATATTTTGTGTGTGATGCATACTAGTTATGAGTACATTAAATAAAATAGCTCAAGGGCAGAGTTGTCCTCTTATTCAGCTACGGCCTTTTGTTTATTTTATGCACGATAGCTGATTAACTTCGACTCTACTAGTGTGTGGGGACAATTTGTGTGTTTATGCGGGAACAGAGTTTGTTCAACCATCCCAAAGCGCAAGATTCCACTTTTAGAATCGTTCGCTACGCTCGAGGATCATATCTGTACTTCCCCGCTTGCCTGGTTCTGAACACAAAACACACGTACAAAAGTAATCGTATTACTTTTTGCTCAACTCGGCTATACCTTGTGAATAAAAAGTGCTTTTGCTTTGGAAGAACGAAGATAGTATTTTACACCATCGTGTTATAAACTTATAATAGAGATGTTTTCAGTCGTGTTTAGGCCACGAAACTAACATAGTGGTCTAAGTAAGGACGAGATTGAAAAGATTGATTTTAAGTATTATAAGACTATTATTTACAATTTACAATACTTTTTCTACGACTCGATAAAAATAAGTAGATAAACAAAAAATAATGAAATAAATTTATGCCGAATCGAAGTGTAGGTAGATCCTGAGGTTGCCGCTTGTTGATGTCTTTCCAGGGTGTTTGGTCAGCGGTGTCGGAGCTTTTAAGGGCTTAAACTACAATCAATTTCATCGATAAGTTACCATGAATTTTTTTTTGTGCCTACGATAATTAAATGGCGGTAATTTTAAAATTTTATTCAGACGAATACGAGTGCTTAAGGTATTTCTGGAATTATACGTTTATTATCGGGCATATCTTTGCAAAAAAAAAACTCGTTAGAGAGCTCATTAGACAAGCAAACTAATTAAGCTAATCATACGACTCGACTATTTCAACAACAAGGCCATAAAAAATATTAAAAATGAAAAATAGTAACAAATTCACCTTCATTTTTCAATTAATTTAAATTTACATAAAAACTAGGTTGTCAAGATAGGTTTTTGGTGTTGTGATTTGTTAGTACATTGTATCTAAAAAATAACACTACAATTACAATTATTTCTTAAGTACTTTAGGAATTACGAGTGCTCAAACATGCACCAAAACAGCAACATTTAGCGTTCCCGAGGCAAAATCCATAAACAAATGATTGTCAGCAGGTGTGCTGACTAGTGAAGTGGCCGCCTTCCATTCATCCAGTGCAATTTTTTTAAATTCTTTTTTGTTGTAAAATTGTTTTTTTTTAGTACATGACTAATAAAATACATGAGTAATACATTGTAGGAAAGATTTTTTTTTCAGGATTTGTAAGAATTTTAATCGTACAGGCATTTTTCAGTGACTTATGAACTTATGATAAAAATAGTGTTTTGAAAAACATGTCAACCGAATCCAGAAAAGTTCATATGACATTATAGCCTCAAAATGTGGTTAGGAAGAGGTAGACCTTTCAAGTTTGTCGGGTTACTCACTATGCACCCTGTAGATACATAGAGGTACTTAAATAAATAGACAGCCACGACCAAGGAACAAATAATTGTGATAAAAAATACACAAATAATACCCTCGCCGGGATTCGAACCCGGAACCTCCAACTTCGTAGGCAGGGTCACTACTAACTAGCTTATGGAGGCTGATAAAATGTACTCAAAAAGGCCTTTCATTTTGCAACTAGAAGTTGTATTAAATACAAGCTAAAAAAAAACATGCTGCTGCTGTTCCAATGAAATGATCATTTAACTTACATTATAGGTACCTATGTAATATTTATTATAAATAGCCGTTGTACCCCATTCTCTTACGTAGGTACTAAACTAACAACACCTGTGCGAAATCCTAAAATAGGTACGTAAATAGTCATTGACAAGATATTATAACATAATTATTGTTTGAAAGATTTATGTAGAAATACCTCATTCCTGATCAATGGTTGCAATTGTCAAAACATAAATTTGTCACACTAAATTTCACTAAAATTTAGTTGGTTTGGATACTTGCTTTGTAGCAAGCAGCGTCGTAGCCAAGCAGTAGCGTTAAATTTGAAAGTGCTACGGTTCTAGCACCTCCAAAACTTAATATTTTAAATAAGCAATGTGCACAGATTGTATTGGTTTGGATGCTTGTTAAACTTGTGCTGTAGGTATACTCTATTGGTACATTATTGTAACCTAAATAACATGGATTTCATTAAGTTATTGATTCGATTAGATGCCATCACTTAGGTATGCTTGTTGGCTTTGCCTTCATTTGCAGTGCATTGCGTTCTCACATAGCGAATCAGGCGAAATCAAAGTCATAAATGTACGAATTATAGCTTGTATTATTTTAGCTAAACCACCAGACCCTAATCATCGTATATTGTTGCATTGAACATAATTACACGATAATCTTAATATAGAAAAAGAGTCAGCTAACTTAAAAGAAGTCTCGTTCTGATCTTCATCAGCAGTTACACTCCATTAAATTGTAGTTCAAAAATTAATATGCTTAATTTGTAGATGAAAGTAATAAAAATAGAAATATGCGTAACAATGGTGTAATTAGGGTTCTTAAAAACGAATCATGAATTGTTGCATACAATACTTGTTCTACGACATCAGTCTTTCAGTCTTTCAGTAGATATGATGACGATAAGCTTCTAAGTAATAATAAGTTTAAACATTTAAGTTGTGGTAAAAGTGTGGTAAAAAATAATGGTGCTTTTTTACGTGCTAGTGCTTTTGGTTACCTAATTTTTTGTCATTTGGAAACTTCGGGATAGGTACATGTGCGAAAAGGAAATTTATAAACTTTTTTTTTGCATTTGTATCATAATGAACTATTTTAAATATCACTGTTAGTCATTCAATTGACAGAGAGAGAGGTGCTGAACTACAAAAAAAGTATGATTGTTAATGTTTAATTTCTTAGAATACTTTAAAGCTGATTATTTTAATGACCCGAAACTTTAGCTCGAAATCCCATTTTCATCAGAACTAGGTTTTAATTTAACTAACATGAGACAAATCTATAAGTATTTAACTTTTAATAGGTTTAGGAATGACGGAGTAAAAATTTGGAACATATATGAAAAAACACCGGACAAGTGAGGTTAAATAGACTCGCGATAGATATTTTTGGGGTATAATTTTTTCGGTTAACACCTGAATTTTAGGATTTCATGCCATTTGAAAATTGTGTGTCGGGCGATTTTACAATTTTCACCCATTTCTATCATTCTGTAACGTTTTTATACTACTTTCAGTATGGCCTTAGTCAACGATGAAGTAGAAATGAGCTAAGATTCTTATTTGGTGTCAAAGCCCGGTTCTTGTAGGACTGCTTGTAGTAGTTTTCACAAATTTGATTGCTTTCGATTTTTTCTTATGGATGGATGATTAAAGAGATCAATGTCTAATAACAGCCATCCCCTAATTTCAAATGGCAGTAATGTGGTAAATCATAGAAAATTCACAAAAAGTCTTATGTCAGGAAATTTGGACATCCTAATGTATCAATATGACTCACAAGAAAAAAATCCAATATAAACACTTTTTCTTAAAATAATATATTCTTAATGGACCACCCATACCTTCCATACTAAATTCCGAAAACTGAAAATTTGCATACAAAATATGTCAATTTAATTAATTGTTCAATTGTATTAAAAATTTGTACACATTATCAAAAAGAGTTAAGAAAGGCGACAATCAAAACAAAAAACTCATAATTTATACAGTTTCCTAGATTCTCAAAACTTTCAGTGCGGCCTTCGTAACTATAATTTAAAGCGTTTCAGCAGCCTTACTGCGAACTTCGAAATCCGCAAAAGGCCAGGGTCTGTCACTCTAATTAAGCATTCATCGGAGTGACGGAGAAAAATCGTTGAATTTAACGAATTTTGAACTTCACGGTAGGTAGTAGGCCAGACTACAAGGGTTAAGGAAACCTGAGTATAGCTTAACGACAGTGCGTTGGTATTAATGGGTATGTCCGCCGACACGGTTCGATTCCCTATGGCTTTTACTTTCTTTTTGTCGATAGCAGATACAGTTCCTTATACGTATGTATGTAACGTTTGGAGCGCTTACATCCACGGCTGCGCGCCACTGCAGGCACGCGCCGCGCCTATAGTGCCGGAAATCCACTTTAAACTATGCTCCAGCGCATTAGGCGCGTTACAGATGTTTTAGGTATTGTTTGAAGTTACAATCACATAAACTGAAATCGGCCAGCCATGAGTGAAACGGAGGATTGAATGATCCTCTTAGTGCACGCCAACTAACTTGTATGTATGTAATTATATTTTTCGCACACATTCGAACGCGAACTACTACACGCGCTGTGGATACGAGTCTTGCTTTTTGCCTGGCATTCTATCGGAGAAATTTACTTGGAAAATATTTCTCGATCATTTTCAAGTTCAGTTACGTAAGTACGCGTGCGGGAGAATTGGTGCGGAATGGCGGATGTTTGGTGGTGCTCGACGGCGAAGTGGCGCGCGGTTATAAGCTCGCACCCGCTCCTCTGGCTGTCAGTTGCCGTCAAACCACCCTCGCAGGCGTAGATTTCTAGTTATTAGTGCAGTGTGTGTACATACATAAAATAACAAAATGTGTTCCGCTTTCCGGATAGCCGTCGTGTCAGTTATATGTGCGGCCGTCGCCTGCGGGCACGTGCACGGACCCCGCAGATCCCGCCGGATGGATACCGAGGATTATGCACAAAACGAAATCGACAGTGGAAGAGCCGAGGAGGGCTCGTGGTGGCCTTCAGCTGAATTCGCCGTTTTACAGAAAGTTTATGACGACTGCAGTGCGCAAAAGCGCCTGACGACGTGCTTGAAGGGCAAAGCCCTGCACGCCCTAACGCGTGCTGTGGAGCAGGTGAACAGTGAACTAAGTGCTTGAGTTAGTGTGATGTGCTATAAGAGTGTATTGTAATGTTTTGTTGTATTGTACAGGAGAGTGTACAGCTCGCCGACGGGCTCACCCTGGTGAAGCAGGCGGACGCTCCCGTGGCGGTCGCGGAGCCGCGCTTCTTCCCTGGCATGTCCACGGAAGACAAGCTCGACATGGCTCTGCGCAGTAAATTCGAGCAATTAATGAACTCGTACACCATCTCGATGGATCTGGCTTCGGAGGGTAGAGGCAGAGGTGAGTACGATAGACAAGCATCGCTCAATATATATTTTTCAAGTTTTAATCGTGCTTCTCACATGAACATTTTAACTGTAATTCAGGCAAGAAAGTGCTGCCTTATCTGCTGCTCGGTATCTTCACCACCGTAAGCGTGGTGGGAGGCATCGCCCTCAAGACCCTGGCCGCCATCGCCGGCAAGGCGCTGATCGCCAGCAAGGTCGCGCTCACGATCGCCGGTATCATCGCCTTGAAGAAACTCTTCAGCCACGACGGCGCTCCCGGTGAAACGACCTTCCAAGTGCACGCTGATGGACATCATAGGTAATAACTACATGAATCTACTTTTCAAAGCAAAAACAATACAAAGAGCAAACACGTATCTTACCTATATAGGTAGATAGGTATTTAATACATTAGAATTTCGATTTTTTTTCTACTATCCCCCTAGATTCTTAATAGAAGCCCTTTAAGAAAAGGGTTCCTTAGTATGAAAAAACATTTACCTATACAAGGACAAAAAAGAACAGATATGAAAGAATGACAACTTCATTTGAAATATATGCCTAAGCTAAAAAATTGGATAGATTGACGCAAAATAATATTCGAACTGGGACACAGCCACATTCAGGGTCCATTTTCGATCTGGTAACCAAGGTGGTATTCTTAAACTCCCAATTTAAAAACGAAAAGTGCAATGGTTAAAGAAGCAAGTGTCAAATTAATTTCCCTGTGTTTCTTATACAAATATATTTATTTATGTCTCTATTATCATCACCATTCGGCTCGTACGACTAATACCAGTTATCAGAGGTAATCTTCACATGACTTCCTCTTACAAACTGTTAAAATGTTATTTGGTAAAATGTTTTTAATCCTTTATATTTCAATTCTAGTCTTTAATTCGAAGGCGGAATATGTACGTGGTGAGGCCAGCGAAAGCAAGCTCGGTGGACCCATACCGATACTACGCTGAGCAGACGACGGCCGCTGCCGCCAGCGCGTAACCCGCCATCGCCCGGCCGCCGCCACCGCCTTCACCCACAACAAACCTCAAACCAAAGTACCGTCCATGCTGTGGACATCCTACTTGACGATTGGTCGTCCGCTCTCGTTATCAAATCTATGTCAATAAATTATTTAGTGTAATTTATTTATTCGTGACTACGGTTGTATGTTTAAAGTTAAATAATTGCTGAAGTGATGTAAGAGATAATAAAAAAAACATGACACTGAATATGGTTTCATTTTCCGGACAATCTTATGCAACCAAGGAAAGTTCCTCATGACTTTTTAAAGAATTTATCAATGAAAAAATGTTTGGCACTGTACAGTGCATCATGCCTCGTGTTAGATAAGCATGCTTTGTTAGACATGATAACAGCATCGAACAGATATGGGGCGTGTCAGTAATTAAAACGTTGTTAAACGTTACTTGCAATTATGCACTTAGAGCAACACCTTGTAAATAAATCATTCCATAAAGTGTACGGTAAATTCCTAGACAAGCGGTGCCGGTGTTCTTGTTTCTGCTGGATGGAATTAGGCAGTAGTTCCGGCATGGGCAGGCTCATCCCTCACAGCTTGGCTTTAAATACGTGCTTTAATTGATTGCATTAACCCGCTTTCTTTATTCGCTCTAGTGGAGAGGAGTCCGAGAAATGTGTCGAGATTTTCCGTTAATGTGGGTGCACTGGGCACGAACGTGGAAAGTAGAAAGTTTTAATCGATTCACTGCACATGCACGCATAGTGCAGCACGTAGCTTGTTATGATCTTTTCTGCCTTATTGCGTATTGAGGTAATGCAATTTATTGCTTTTCACGCTAGGTTTGCTTTTGATTTTGCTTATTCAATGCGAAGGTTACATTGTTCTGTTTGCTGGGGGTACGCGTGGTAGTTTGTCGATGTGTAGTAACAAAACAAGTAGTTAGGAGCGCTGCCTAATTACAAATGAATAGATGAGTGAACTAGTGAGCTATTTTCCAGCGAGGAGAGCCGCGCAGCGGTGACGCGGCTCGGCGTTTGTTCGGCTGCGGAAGGTCAGCTCGTTGATTAGTCTAGCGCCGGTAAAGGCCGACCACAGAGCGCGTTTGTGCGCCCGGACTGCTGTTTATAATGCAGATATGTGTTTGCCCAATCGCTGCACGCTACGCTGGCTATATGGCATCGTTAATGTGGCTGGCGTCTCTTTGCATACGCAAATATAGGGCGGGCGGTCCAGCGCTGATTAAGCGGTGCGCTGGCGGCCTGTGTACAGCGACTCATTTGCTGTATTTTGCTAGTTTTTAAAATTAGTGTGTTAAGGAGTCATATACCTAGAACTAGCTTTTGCCCGCGGCTTCGCACGCGTAGATTTTGGACTTCTATGAATTAAAAATGTAAAAACCTAACCTGAACCTCCTAGTCGTTCGTTTCTATGTGGGGTCGCAGTTCTAACCTAACCCAAAACCTACTTTGATAGCCGTTCGTTTCTGTGTGAGATCGCAGTTCTTACCTTTCCTAAACCGAAGTAGAATCTTACCTTATTACATTCTGTCTGAAGTCTGTTTCATTGAACAGCATATTAGTATGACATAATTAAATACTTAATTGCAAATAAACTACACGAAATAAAATTAGCAACGCAGGCATCGTCATTTCCTGGGTGAATATCTAAGCGTTTCAACCGCCTAATTTTGGTAGCATCATTTTTGTCGAAGTTTCTATTCGTTACAATGTGCTACTTGGTCATTTTAAGGAGGCACGATATCTTATACAAATGGCGAAGTATAACATTGAGACGTTTAGAAATTTCGGCAAAAATGATGCCACCAAAATTAGGCGGTTGAAATTCTCAGATATTCACCCTCCTACAAAACAATAATGTAATCCGCCACAGGCTTCGTCCTTTTCTCTTATGGTAGAATAGTCAAGCCAAAACATTTAACCGGTGATGAGTCCAGTCAATCAGGACTCCCACCACAGTGACTCGATAAACCAGAGAAACGATATCCATGATGTTTTTTTTACTGTTTAACCATTTCACCCCTTTCAGAGGTTGAATTCTCAAAAACCTAAAACACATCTTTATCTTTTTATGTTTAGGAATACTCCTGTAAAGTTTTGGATAAAATGGTTTAAATAATCAAGTTTTCCCATACAAACTCTGGACCCCCATCATTGCACTCCATAGGGTGCGGATTTTGATTTAATTTTTTTTAAACCACCCCTACACCCTTAAAGGAACCTACGTGCTAAATTTGGAATCCCTAGAACCAGAAGTAAACGTAAATAATTAACCTTTGTTTGTTTAATATTTTCTTCGGTTACCGCGAGGATTACTCATGAAATAAAACTATGAAAACGGATAAACTCGCGTATATTAACTAATTTTGTATTGACCACGAACCCTGTAAAGTGTTCGAAACGTCGGAATGAAGTTAAAATTAGTTAATATACGCGAGTTTATCCGTTTTCATAGTTTTATTTCTTTGTTTGTTTTTCGAAAATTTTAAATAAAGATTAATTATTTATGTTCTCATTTAATTTACAGAATATTCCTGTGAAATTTCGGATAAAATAGTCCAACTAATCTTGTTTCACTATACAAACTTTGGAGCCCCATTTCAACACTATAGGAGGTGAATTTTGAAAAATCCTGGAATTACTTTTCTTAGATTTTTATTCTAAATTAGTTTACGCAATATGCAATTTCTTAATCTAAAACTAAACTTTTTTTCATACAAACGTTCAACCCGATTTTTACCCCTTTAGGAGTATTTTTTTTTATACAAGTACTCGAGGTAAAATACTCGTACTATATAAAATGGTAGAGGTATGTAGATAAGTACCTACTTCTTCATTGGCAACAACACTTCTATGACGTTTTGAATTAAATAGCCCAACGAATCTGGTTCCTCCTTACAAACTTTAACCTTCCATTTAACCCACATCCATAAACATCAATTTTGGGAATGAATTTTCAAAAAACCTGAAACACGTGTTTACTTATTTATTGTTAAAAACATTCATGTGAAGTTTCGAATAAAATAGCCCAACTAATCTTATTTCCCCATACAAACTTTAACCCCCATAGGGAATGAATTTTCAAAAAACCTAAAAACACGTGTTTACTTAAATATTTATTGTTAAAAACATTCGTGTGAAGTTTCGAATAAAATAGCCCAGCTAATCTTATTTCCCCATACAAACTTTAACCCTCCATTTAACCCCCACAGGGAATGAATTTTCAAAAAACCTGAAACACATGTTTACTTATTTATTATTAAAAACAATTCCTGTGAAGTTTCGAATAAAATAGCCCAACTAATCTTATTTCCCCATACAAACTATAACCCTCCATTTAACCTCCATAGGGAATGAATATTCAAAAAAACCTGAAACACGTGTTTACTTATTTATTGTTAAAAACATTCATGTGAAGTTTCGAATAAAATAGCCCAACTAATCTTATTTCCCTATACAAAATTTAACCCTCCATTTAACCCCCATAGGGAATGAATTTTCAAAAAACTTGAAACACGTGTTTACTTATTTATTGTTAAAAACATTCATGTGAAGTTTCGATTAAAATAGCCCAACTAATCTTATTTCCCCATACAAACTTTAACCCTCCATTTAACCCCCATAGGGAATGAATTTTCAAAAAACCTGAAACACGTGTTTACTTATTTATTATTAAGAACATTCCTGTGAAGTTTCGAATAAAATAGCCCAACTAATCTTGTTTCCCCATACAAACTTTAACCCCCCATTTAACCCCTTTAAGAGAGGAATTTTCAAAAATCCGTTCTTAGTGCGCCTCTAGACATTATAAAGAATCTAAATGCCAAGTTTGAACTCTCTAGGACCAGCGGTTTGGGCTGTGCGTTGATTTAAGTCAGTCAGTCAGTCAGTCAGGACATTGCCGTTTATATATATAGATTAGGTAAAAAAATTCGTATCCTATAATATTTAATAGATTAGTCACCGATCGGATTGCAGAGGAAATTGATTCACAAGGCGGAAACTTATTTCGATTAATTATTACATTTATTTAGAGGTGTGCGCCGGCATAGAAAACACCGGCGGCGGCGCGCCGCAAAATTTTGGCGGCGTGGCGGCGCCACGCCGGCGTCAAGGTCACATTGTTCACCTGTGTGTTCGTATGGATTCGAGGTATTAAAAACCTAGATATAGTTTAGGACAAGTTTACTATTTAAAAATAAACACGAATCAAAGTTATAGATTGCATTTCATGCGGCAATTGTCATAATGAGGGTTTTTGATACTTTTTCTGCCGCTATGGGGAGGTGAGATGGCAGCACTGAGCCGACCGTTTAACGAACTGTCAAAATAAATACGCGCATTTAATTTTCAACATATTTATAGGTTTATTTATTCTGAAAACCATTACTTTAGGCATATTGTTACCTAAAATAAATAAATAAAATAGTTCCAAGTCAATTCTCATGAAATTAACAAAGTTGAAGTAATTATTTATAATACCAGTGACTTAGCGCGCCTGTTTTATAGCTCCGTCTTTAGTTCGATGACCGTGTAATAGTCGTAATCCATTACAAAATCAATTCTCTTCCAAATAAAATAGAATTTCAATATTTTAGGCCAAGTGCCTATGAATAGTATGAATCTGACAGTTGTCGAGACCAGGTGCGTACGAAGCGCTGCCTGGTGGCAGAAAAATTATCGAAAACCCTCATTATCGTGTACGAAAATTATTTTATTAACTCGCACTGGGTCGAGTAGTGACATTTTGTATACACATCTACAGATTCCCAATACTACGCATTCCCAATTGTACAGATTCCCAATACTACAGATATTGTCAATACTATGCATTCCCGATTATATAAGGTTCTAATTTATTAGATGCAGATATTTTTACAGCTGATAATACTCGGTCTCTGGAGTATATTAAACCGTGAAACATTATAGCTTTTACGATGTTTTTTGGAGAAAACGGAAAAACAAATTTACTACGTAAAGACACCCTGTTTATGTGAATATTAAATGAAAACTCTTTGAACAGATTCTCGTACCTCTTTTACGTACCACTTAATTGGAACTGGCCACTTCACGTCGATAAATTAAATACTTGATTGTCAATGTTATGTTATTTTCCGTTGGATTGTGTCGTTTGATGACATGACAGACAGTGTTATTGTGACATGTGATAATGCACATAATGATTTTTTTAGACGAAATTATAAAAAAAATTTTTTGGTAGGTAAATGTAATCAAAAAAGTTACATGAAAAGATTTCTTAATTTATATTTAAGTTAATTATTTTAATGTAAAGTATCATGTGTTAAAATATCTGCAACTAATAAATTAGGACCTTATATACATTCCCAGTAACCAATAATACGGATTTCGAATGCTACAAATACCCAACAACTCAACAGTACAGATTCCCAATACTACAGGTTCCCAATAGGTACTGCAGATTTAACATACCTACTACAGATAGGAAGCTGCAGTTGTCTATTTCTAAGCCGTGCAAAGCGACAGCAAATTTTATCAAATGCCAATTTTTCAAAAATCTTACATCTCCTTTTTCCTCTAAAAATATCTTATTCAAGAAGCACAAAAATCGTCCATGGCAAACACTTAAATTAATAAAATCCGTTATTAGACAGTCATTAAACCTCCTATGGTGGCCTAACGTAGATAACGAAAAAGCATCCATCATCATCATCAGCCTATCGCAGTCCACTGCTGGACATACGCCTCCCCAACTTCACGCCACAGTTTTCGATCTTTGGCTGCTCGCATCCAGCTCGTGCCAGCCATCCTTCGCAAATCGTCGCTCCACCTTGCCTGAGGACGACACTACGCTTGCCGAGACGCGATCTCCACTAAAGAACTCGAATCATTTACCCCAACAGTTGTCGGTTCTACGACTAATATGGCCAGCCCACTGCCACTTCAGCTTGCTAAAACGGTGGGCTATGTACGATCACTTTGGTTCTCTGCCAGATACCCTCATTTCTGATTCGATCTCGCAAAGAGACGCCGAGTTACCATAGCTCGCTGAGCGACCTTGAACTTGTGGACCGGCCGTACCATCAGTGTCCAACTTTTGTCTTCAGACACTGTGGGATCGACGATGTGAAGAATATAATATAATGAAAAAACACAAAGCTAATAATACCTACGATAATAAGCCTAAAAGCGGTTCAATAAGACCTACGTTACGACTTACGAGCAAGTGTGTTGAAAAAAGCATTACAGTTGGGAATCAGTAGACATGAAATCAAGAGAATATGGAATCTGTAGACATAGGAATTTGTAGAGTTAGGAATCAGTAATATTGAAATTCTGTAAACATGGGAAACCGTAATATGGGAATATTAAAGTATTGGGATTCTGTAGGTTTGTAAATCTGTAGTATTGGGAATGTGTAGACTTGGAATTCTGTAAAATAAATCTGTACAATTGGGAACAATTCTGCCAGAGTAGTGTGTTTTTTTCGTAGGTACGTATCAATCTCCTTTAGGCCTGAAAATCTGCAATCCAGAAGTGCTGCGCCTACAATCTTTTCGGTCAGAGGGAACCGCTTGTCGATATAAGCAAGCATATTATTCTTTAATGTTAATTTGATCAGCGTGGCGCGTAATTTAAATGATTTTATTCCGCAATTTTTTTGTCGCGGCGTGAATTTTGAAAACGTCGGCGGCGGCGGCGGCGTGGGTCCCGCGGCGCGGCGCCGCCGCGCCGGCGTGGCGCACACCTCTACATTTATTACACAGTTAGTGAGGCTTATAAGTGGCGCATCTAATGTAAAGAACATTAATTATTGGTTATGGTAGATATATCCGGCATTACGTTGCACCTAGTCGCGACAGGCGTATACCCCCGAGACCCCGGCACCTGTCTGGGCATCTGTCAGCCAATATAACCTGATGCCCTAGGTGTCGCCTACAAACTACGGGCTTCAATTCTTGATGTCCATCTGCGCCTCGAATTAGGACAATCACCGTTTGACTGACTCGAGATTACTAATGTATGAGCGGTAATAGCAGCTCTACCAACGTAAATGATTACTTACATTGCATCCAATATAATAACATACAATACCGCCAAATATTAGCTTTTGTTGATTAAGTAAGAGGTTACCTACGTTATTCTTTGTAGATTAAATGATATAAGTGCACATGAAAGAAAAAACAGTTTATCTTTGCTTCATAAAGTTGGTATGGATTTTCCACCTGATTTGATTGTAGTTATGTTTTATTTAATATGTGGGGCTGGCGGGCCGCACGTGGGGCAGGATATGAGGCTGCGGGGATGCGGGCGTCACTCGTAGCGTAGAGCGAAGTTACTTTACGGGCGAATGGTCAAAGTATCCGACATAAACCTATTTTGTTCTCTTCTTATATTGGATGTACGCTCCCTTCTTCGCCCGCCTCTCCACCGTCCGCTGTCCTTTGGATCAGGGCTGAGTCTCCTTATGGATATAATATGATTAAACCATCCTATTAAAAAATATTTTTATCAAACTTATTTTTACTTTTTAACTATTTTGATTCTTCTGTCACAGAAAATGTGTTCTGAGCTTACTTTTTTTTTTAAATCAGTATGTTTTAGAACATATTGATTTTGTACCTTCTAGTTTCAATGACAAGATTCGCTATGAAGGACGAATGGTTGAGTTGTGTAATTGATCTGCAGGACGTCGTCGGTCCGCGCGATGGGTGGAGGAGTGGACGATGTTCGAAAGAGCGGATCACTTTTGGATGAGGTTAGCATATGACCGGGATAGTGCCGTTCAGGAAGAGAGGCCCATGCTTAGCGGTGCTCAATAAATGGCTGAAAAGAGTAATGATAACGTTGGACCGGCAATCCAGAGGTTATCGGTTGAAACACCATATCACCTACGAGTAGGGTCGTTTTTCATTGCGCTGGATATTTGTTTCCATATTATAGCTAAGTTCTGAAAAGTACATTATTAGAATAGATACACGTAACTGTAAAGTGCTTTTCATTTAATAAATGTAGTTCATCGTTAGGTAAGTACTTAATATGGTTTTGGCATACCCATAGCATAAAGCTCCTACCCATCGCATTATCCTGTCTGTGTATACTTACATTACTTACCAAGATCGTCGAATCCTTTAGTGACGCATAGGTATCAAGTATATGCTTATGAAATGTGTACGTCATTATGCTTTATAATAATTTGAAATTAGCTTATGTAACGGAGTATAAATTCGTCAGTACAATGAGAGTAGCAACCCTGCAACAGCGGGGCGGGTCTCTGCGAGGAAGTTTTGCCGGGAATTATGTTGGTACGTGCCAAAGCCATTATTGCTCGAGAAAAGTTCATCAATTTCATTTCTAGCCCGGCACACGTCCCGGCCGCTCCCACCTTCCACACATGACTGGTACACACGACCGTATTCCAGCGGATATTTTAACCATCAAATAGGAACTTCTTAATTGAATATGTCGGATATGCCGGGAATCGAAAGGTATTGATTGTATTCGAAAGGGCGGTTTGCAGGTAGGTTTGCTTTTTAAAGCAGAATGAATACCTATTTATTTATACCCGAGTCAATTGTGGTTCATAATATAATTACTTACTTAGGTACATACATTATGACTAATTACTTACATATAAATACATACGTATTACGTAATCATGTGTATCTAGATATGTAAAATCAGGTACATATACCTATTCGACGATGATTGGTTTTTATAGCAAGTTACATGTGAAGTAATATACCTATACAGGGTGACATCTGGGTCGTGGAGCAAGAGTGAACAAGGTATTAGGGATTGTCACGTTGTGCAACGTTTACTAGGGAGACAACCAAGAAATCGCGATAAAATCTCCTAATTATGAAGTTAATTGATACTGAATCGCCAGTGTTTACTACCTACTAAGTCTCATAAATGAATCAATTAAAAGTCTTTCATCAAACGGTATTGTAAAATTACCAACTATCTCCATCTGGTTAGCAAAATATCGTATTTAGTAAATGATCGGTTACATTAGCCTTGACCACTTTTATGATAATAACCGAATACAGACAAACTTTCTATGATTGGTCAATTAAGGCACAATCAACTCATAATTAGCGATTTCTTAGTTGTCTCCAGCATATTGAAAGTCCCTGGTGCCTTATTCCCTTTTGATAAATGATTATATGCCACCTGTATTTAAATAGTGTTCAGTCGCCATCAAATATGTAGCATCAGCCATGGAGCTCACAAATATCTGAGCAAACCTCCATTGTCATGGCGTTAGAGTAGTACAGATATTTTTGTGCGCCGAGGCGTTCCGATATATGAGATGGCGACTGTACATAATAAATTAATGTGCATAATTGTACTGTTTAATCGCCTCACGTCACGGCTAAGTGCATGCTCCCGTCATTTGTTACCGGATAGGACCAACTCATACACTTCTCAAGTTAGGAATCCTCATATAATATCATTTGGCATACCTAAACGATGTTCACGTTACTTTGTCTTCTCGGCGCTCAATCGTTGTAAGTGTAATGTGTATAGCTATCAAAAAACAAACAAACACGAGGGCCTAAGTTCATGTTGCCAAATGAAGGGAACGGATAGAAGAGATACCTAATATCTATTCAGTTAGGTAACGCTGTTGGTTCTGACAAGTTTAACTGTAGTCTTCTGACAAGTTTACCTGATTTAGTTGCAGTATGTTAGTTGCATTTCTAGTGCCGAAGCAGAGACGACTGCGCAAGCGCGCATGCCGTATGACACGATACCGTTAATAAATCCTCACCAAGTAGCGTGCTCGCCTGCTCAGCCACATGACATATCGAATGCCAGCACAATTGGATGTCTCTATTGTAATCAAGAGAAACTGGACATTCACGGCGAATACTATCAGTGAAACCAGTGCATCTGGAACATTGTTCGTCCATGATATAAAATTACAGATTCCAAGCATTCGACTGAGTGTAGTGTAGTAGCTACCCATACCCACAATTCTCACTAGGTAATGAGGAAGAAGGACTTTACAATTAAATATCAAACGAATTACTCGTACCTATACAGAAATTGAAAACTACGGTAATAATATTAATGTACATAAGTTATAATATTAAATGTAATAAACATACTTACAATTATATTTCACTTTGATTAAGTACCTACCTACCTGTTTATCGTTGTGGACGATCGCAATAGAAAAGTGCAACCGAAAGAAAGTCGGCGCACGCGCTGTCTTAAATGAAATTATTGCAATCATTTGTGCAGTTCCAATCCATAGTAGTAAACTTCACTTTCTAATGCTCATGCACGAACATTTCATGTGTTCGCTGCATGCCGACAACTGATTCGTCATGCAAAATATTTAATACATTTACATGGCCACATCGATTTCAATTAAGATATTTTTCAGTACAAATGGCGCTTTTTTTAAGCTCTGGTGCGAGAAGTGGTTTATTTTGCGTCAGGTCAGGTCGAAATGTTCGGAGAGCCATATGCACTGAAAAACGTCGCAAGATATACCTACTAGACATGTGCGCCGCGCCGCCGCGCCGCCGTCGCCGATGAATTTGACCGGCGTGAAATCGGCGTGTCAAAAATTTTGATTCGTTTTTTAATTCTAATAATTAATCTCCAGTAAAACAAAAGGTTTACAATTTGACCGCGTACTTAGTTTTTATATTCACAGAATCACTTCAAAATGCATCGTAAACAGTTTGTAATAATAAGGACTGTTCATTTTACTAAGAGGACACTAAAAACCTCACGTATTTTTTTCTTTTAGCATATTTTATTTTTATTTATGAAATATTATTTAACTAAAAATAGACAAATAATAAGTAATGTCTTAATTCAATATATTAATTATCGGCAACTACATTTTAAGACTACTGTTTGGCCACGAAACTTATGTTCTGCTAACTACTTTTTGACATTTTACAACTAGTTGCAAACTATACAAGATTGATTATTTTCAATTATTTAGTTTTTGTCTATCGTTTCTTAAGTGTATCTTCACAATAGGTCATTACCGCTATATAGGATGAAGATGAAGACAATTTTATGGATGTAGTCTTTTTAAACAAATTATATGATTGTTTAATTCATCATCAGCCTATGATAGTCCACTGCTGGACGTAGGCCTCTCCTATTAATTATGCATATAGACGCATTAGGAGGTAAATACCCATAATCGCCACGCTGGGCAAGCGGATTGGCGATCGCAGTAATGTGTCCACTATGATGACGCTGCTGCCCATCAACAATCTTTTATTAAATATTGGTAAGTGACACTTCAATCCCTTAGTCGACTCTTACGACACCCACAGGAGGAGTTGGGGTGGTGACAAATGTATTCTTACTGCCGTCACCACACGGCTACACGATTGTTTAATTAAATAGCTCTAATGTCTGACCCTTATGATGTGCCCTTTCCAAATCAGACCAAAACAACCGGTGATAGATACTATGTCTTCGATAGACATCAATATCGATAGATAATCAATCAGATAGAAAAATCTTCCGGCACCCACGGTCTCGTTGTGGCGGTTTCGGGAGGGTCCGCCACAATGCATGCATACATGTGGAGACCGAGGAGGAAGGCGCAGACAACCATCTGGCGCGCCCAGCATGGAAGGTATTCGGACACCCGCGAAGGAGCTGCTGGCAAGCAGCTGCCGCTGGCGGGGTTGCGAATGTAAATGAGAGCGTTCTCGCAACCCCGCTAAAAAGGCTTTGAGGTGGCATATGGGGGGGTTTTTAGTGGGTATACAGTAGGTCTCATTAACCAAACGGGAGTCCCACATCACCGCTCGGGTCCCCTCCCGCACCCGGGCGGTATGCGTAAAGCATTTCTCCCCCCTAAACAAAAAAAAAGGTTAAGACTAACAAGGCGCCAGGCGATGACGGAATAACTGAGCTTCAGAGTGAATGTTACACCGGTACTTTAAGTCGTCCAGAAGCTCTGTAATTCGAGCTAGCGATTTTTCTAGGGAAAAACGTCTGACACATGGAACAGAACCAAGTTGGTGTTGTTCTTCAAAAAAGGTAATATTAATAACACCCGTTTGAAGAACTACAAGCCCGTCTCGTTCCTGAGCCATGTTTTTAAACTGTTTTCTAGGGTCATCAGACTGTGTAGATTACGGACTTGATGTTTTTAGCCTCCCGAACAAGCTGGATTCCAAGGAAGCTATAGTGTGGCCCCATAGTTCGCATCCATATGGAGCTGCAGCAAATTATGCAAAAGACTGAAGAGTGTTATTTCCCATTGTGCTTAGCGATTGTTGACCATGAGAAAGCCTTTGGTTCAGTGGAGATGTGAGCGGTACTTGTGTCTTCAGCGATGACTATCGGTACATCGAAGTGTTGAAGTCACAATGTTGGACCGAATACAAGAGCAGAGCATGAACACGATTCCGTTGCGAAGAGGCGTAACAAAGACGATATTTCTCCGAAACTGTTTCCTGCCGCAATGGAAGACGCCTTGAAGTTACTGGGATGGCAAGGAACTGGCATGACCACACACAGCGACTACATCACATCTCTCACCCTCGGTTTGTCGACGACATCGTTGTCATGCCAAGCCAATGGAGGAACTCAGCATGATCCTCGATGACCTTAAACGAGGTTCCCAATGAGTGAGCATAAAAATGAACATAGACACGACGAAACTTATGTCAAATGCCAATATTGTGCCCATCCCAGTTTCTGTTGTTTTTCGTCCGACATTACCGACATACCGCAGTGCCATAAGACGAAATGTTGAGTTACGACGTTGAAACATGATCCTTTACTGTCGGTGATAATACAAAGACAAAGTAGCTGAATGAGCTATAAACAGCTATGTTCGGAGTTTCTTTACTTTATTGAATCCGCAATGATGAGATCTGGTCCGGAGACGAACTAAAGTCACTGACATATCCGTCTAGAAGTCCAGATTAGCAAGCTGAAATGGCAATGGGCAGGCCATATTGATTGAAGACCACAGTCTGGCAAACGGAGCTTAGTCGTCCGCTGATGGACAAACAACCTTATGAAGATCGCCGGGAGGCGATGGATGTAGGTCACTTCAAACCAGTATAAATGGAGGTTCAAAGGGGAGGCCTATACTATATTCAGCTGTGGACGTCTTATATTATGGCTGAAATGGTTATGATGACAATTTGAAGTATTTTTAATGTTTTATGATGAAGTACATACTTCAATGACTTAAATATAGAACGTTTAGACCACATTTCTGGGCGACAGCTTTGTTTCGAATTCAGTCGAGGTCACGCCAATTTCACGCCGATCACGCCGCCGCCGCCGGTCAAAAAACCATCGGACGCCGCCGCCGATGATTTTTCGATCGGCGCACACCTCCAATACCTACGTGCGAAAACGAAATTCGTAACTCGTGTCGATTTAAATCTCCACTCGTTTCGAACTTCATCTTTTTCGCATTTCTAGCGTAATGTACTATTAAGTATATTTAAATATTTATTTAATTCTTTTCACGTAAGTTATAATTCTAAAATTACTATTAAGTATTTTAATCTGATTATTTACTCAGACGATTACAGCGTACACAAGTGTACATTATTATGGACACACATCATCAGCCTGTCTCAGTCCACTGCTTGACATAGGCCTCTCTTAATAACTATGCGTATAGACGCATTAAGAGGTAAATAAATGTCCATAATCACCACGTTGGGTAAGAGGATTGCCGATAGCAGTAATGCGTCCACTATGATGACACTGCTGCCCTTCTAATATTCTATCAAAGAATAGTCATTGCCACTTCAATCCATTAGTGGACTCTCGGGTATGTCATCCGCGGACAGAGTTGGGATGGTGACAAATGTATTCTTGCAGCTGTCACCACACGGCCATTATTGACCAAATAAAAGAGAAAATCCTTTACATAGGTTAGTTATATATATTATCGTTAGGTACTTAGGTTTTTAAGCAAATTTATTTATTTTTAAGTAGTACAAGTAGGATTATACATTAATAACATACTAAATTAAGGATCTCGAAATTAAACAAATAATATTGTAAATTAAATTTATACATACCTATTCTAAAATGTAAGTAATAGCACCCCTTAGTTAAGGTACCTACTTAGGTAGTTTTAAGTAATTTAGTAAGTACTTAAGTACTTTTCTCGGGTATATGCAATCCTTTACAAGGCTAGGCAGGCAGTACATGCATCTCTAGCTATTCTAGAAAACTGAAAAGTTTTCTGATTCTGATAGGAGGTGCATGCATGTAGTGCTTGCTCTTAGAGAATAAACGAGATTTTTGATAAATTGATAATGGCACGGAACCCTTCGTACGTGAATCCGATTCGCTCTTGGCTGGTTTTTTTACTAACCAACCTACTATGGACTCACCAGCGGCCCTACCGCGAACTCCGAAGTTCGCTAATTTCGGGGATTTTTGTCTCTGTCACTCTAATGACGCCCTTGTTGGTGTGACAGAGACAAATCCTCGTAATTTGCTATGGATATATTTTTTGGGCACATCTGATGAGTCACTTTGAAAAACCCCGATCTAGCCAGATTGCAGGTCCTATTAGCTACAATGTAACGCTAAGAGAATTACCGACTAGGATATAATAATTCGAAATCGATATGAAAGTGAAGCAGATATAAATGATGTTCAATGGTCTGTCCTAACGGTGGTGTCCGGTGGTCGGCATCAATTTTCTAGACGTGTGCGCAATAATGAGAGCACCGGGGGCGGGGCCGTGCGTGATCTTGTGCGCGGACAGGAACTGTTCTGCCGATAGCTTGACTATTTAGAACAACTGCTTAATACTAATACTGTTGTGACATTTAATAATATAATAAACTTCGCTTAACTAGTTTAGTTTGGTTCACGACAGTATCGAGCAATCGTAACCTGTGAAAGTAATAGACTGGTATTGCCTGAGATACCAACAAGACTACGAGTATTGTAGTTCCGGCCGAATGAACTCATTAATAATACCTACATATACCTAAATATGTACCTACAATTTTAATAGGTATTAGAGATAAGAGAGAACAAAATAAGGTACTGAACTATTTGGCTGTGTTCTCGATTTGTGTGTAAATTATGTCATAATATTTTTTGGAGCTGTTTATCTGGGAAAAACCTTTCATTCTAAAGTACATACCTACGTAACTACTATATGTAAACTTAGCATACATAAGAGAGCATTCATTAAGAAGCGAGTTTATATATAGATAATTGAATTTTCTCGTAAAGCACTCGTTTATCCTTTAATACGAGCGGGTAAAAACGCTTTTTACCAACTTGTGGATAAAGTAATTTGACCATGCTCTAATTCCTATGGCCCACTACTGCCTAGTATAAGTGGATCTGTATGACCGTAGTAAACATGCGCAATCGGAACTCACAAGTTAAAATGGTCATTTCTCATGGATGACTTTGTAAGCCATTGGCTATATTTAAGTATCAGAAGTAACTCTACTCTACGATACGTTTCGACATTGAGTTTTAAATGGTTTCTTTAAGTTAATTTGGATGAGATTTGTTTGAATCATATTTCCTGGCGATAGTGAGGGGAAAAAAGTTGTGTTACACTTGGCGGCAAAGTTTGTTCAACTCTCGTGCCTTGAGAACTCCAGTTTTTGAGTACTATGATTTGTTCTTTGTTTATGATACACACAAATAAAATTGTAAGGTTGCAACACTAGCGACTAAGAGGGCAAAGATGTTCCAAATTGACCATTGTCATTAAAAAAACAATAAATTGAGTAAATTTGCTGTATTACTAATTCAATTACCGATTGATTAGTCGTCTTGCTGACTGCACCGACAAAATGTCGCTCTGCAACTGTGAATACGATTAGAGGTGAAGCGATGTGTGTCAATTTATTTAGCCAATGTCCAATATGGCTGGTTCCATTGACAAGTCAGTAGTCAGAGGGTCCTGGACTCCTAATTAAGTTTAATAAACTCCCAAGTCCTCATCCTCACTAATAGTAGGTAGCAATACATTCTGAAAATGTTAACTGAAGTTGTTGAAACTAAATAGGTACGGGCACTAATTTCAACCGGTATTATGGACGGACCTCCCACAGATTTTGTGTCTAAGTCAGAATAATGAGAGATGATTCGTTTAATTTATTTAAGGTAGAAGTACTAGTACCCGACGCTGTACCAATACTCGTCATCATAGCTTGAGTTGCCATCGATAAGATAAAACCAACTATTAGGGCATTTAAACGATGATAAATGTATGTGCCTTTAATGCTTCATATGCCAACTTTGAAATAATTAGCTTATATCAAAATTATTTGCATAATTTTAAGACAGGCTGACATTTATTAATTATTACTGAGTGTTAATATTTTCAATGTCCCAATAATATAATTATGTGACATTAAAACTTGTACTGAGGTTCCATCTATTAGGACTGCCAGCAAAAGCACCTGATACTTACTTGTACAATGGAGTTGACTAAGAAAATTTGCAATTTTGAGAAATTTTGATATTGTCACCCTATAAAATAAATATTATTTAACAAAACTTACAAACTCCTCTCACAAAACTTAATTAACAATGGGCAGGTAGGATTAGAAGGGAGGTCTGAATATATCGCAATGAGGGTTTTTGATACTTTTTCTGCCGCTATGGGGAGGTGAGATGGCAGCACTGAGCCGACCGTTTAACGAACTGTCAAAATAAATACGCGCATTTAATTTTCAACATATTTATAGGTTTATTTATTCTGAAAACCATTACTTTAGGCATATTGTTACCTAAAATAAATAAATAAAATAGTTCCAAGTCAATTCTCATGAAATTAACAAAGTTAAAGTAATTATTTTGAATACCAGTGACTTTGCGCGCCTGTTTTATAGCTCCGTCTTCAGTTCGATGACCGTGTAATAGTCGTAATACATTACAAAATCAATTCTCTTCCAAATAAAATAGAATTTAAATATTTTAGGCCCAGGTGCCTATGAATAGTATGAATCTGACAGTTGTCGAGACCAGGTACGTACGAAGCGCCGCCTGGTGGCAGAAAAATTATCGAAAACCCTCATTCAAACAGCATCACCAGGTCTGGTTTGTATTGTTTATCCATTCGGCAATTAACCTAAATTGTAAATTTTCTTAAATCGGATTGTACCTATACCTGTAAGTATTTTGACTGTCTAATTTATTCTTCACTATTTAAATCACAGAAGAAATATACTTATTCCATTCTCAAATGTATTATACTCGCGAAAACAATAGTGAGATGGACGTCGATTCCAAAACATGTGATATTGTGCGCCGTGGGGAACAGCAATTAGCCGTAGCTCTGGTCAGGTGGTCGAGCTCGCGACTGCACCGAGCACCGACCCGACAAGACCTCCCTCGCAGCCAACAAACCTTGACTGATGCTTTGCCTACAACCTAACCCTTATGACCGAACCACAAAGTTAATTTTACCAAGAACCACCTCAACTATAACGTTGCCAGAGCTGTACACCCCCGGCCGTTAGCCCGGCCGTCATTATGTGTCATTAGTTTTGCGACACTGACCAAATGACTGGTCTGCGATATCGAATGACTCATTCTATCCGTGATTAGTCTCCGTGGTTTTCTCAATGTTCATGTATAAAAGTAATTTGAACTATCTTGTTACGTTAATACGAGCGCCAAGTGAAAGAATGGTGGCGTGACTGAAAGTAAAGTTTTTCACTTCTTTCCAATACTTCCTTTACTGGTACCGACAAAGAACCAATTTTGCGCGTGTAATTACGAAGAGTAAGTACAGTCTAATAAGATAGAAAGATGCCTGGAAACATTAAACTACCTATTCAGTTTTACGTAATTTACCTACTATGTCTTGGAATCTCTTGTTTCAAGTTTCCGTAGTCAAACATTTCAAAGTAGTTACTTACCAACCTCCAAAGTATGATACGAATTATTGTTAACCGGATCTGTAATTGGGTACCCAATAACATATTCTTTGATAAATAGATAATATACAATAAGGCTAGACTATGAAAATCATAATCAATGGTCGTCGGAAAAGGTGAACTATTTTCATAAAAATTGCTAGGCAAATACACTCGCGGTCAATGAATACGGGTCAGGTGGATAATTTCATAGAAAACACTGGAAACATGCTGATTACAAATATTTATAATACAAGTGGAACCGTTTTTAACATCAGATTGTATTGGAATTTCCCCGAAGTTTTCACCCAATCCGAAAAACACTGAAATTTATCGTCAAATGACTCCGTAGATATAAAAACAGCAACTCATGATTAAAAAACTCGATTAACCATACATTTTAGGTGTTTTTTTTTAAACGGTCTACATTTTGTCTATACAAACCGACCTAACGACTATTTTAAACTTTTTTTTGGGTTTATTTATAAATTTAGGGAAATTCCAATACAATTTGATTCAAAAATAAATTTTACCTACGCTATAAATATTTTTAAAAAATTTTTGAAATCTCCATGTTTGCATTATTTTCTAGGAAAAAAATCACCTGACCCGTTTTCATTGCCGGAGAGTGTAGCTCACTCTCGTCGATTTGATTCTCATAGTAAATTCTGTGCTTTCGACACACTTCTTGGCCTATTTGGATCCGTCAATCTTTGCTCTAATGCCTCCAGCCTCCGTTAAGCAGTGAAAAATCAGAATGAAACACTGACTTCGCACAACATTGCTTACAGGATTGCGATACGCGAGGAAATATCGCCAGCACCCTAGGATGCTGACGCTTGCTGATGACTGATACTTCTACTGACTTGATACTTTCTTGGCGATTTAAAAACAAAAGGGTAGGTTCTGATTTTAAGTTAGGTTTTTTGTAATTGTTAAATGGCCATTTGGAGAAAAACATGAAAGGTATAAAGCAAATATGGTCACATTGCTAGTATGTCTTGAAACGGGTAGCCGTACAGTCAGTTACAAAGTTAAGTACATGACTTTGTGATTGACCGTACCATGAGTTGGCAAGTATCGGTTACGTTAGGTTTTACTACATCGATAGATACGTAAAACAGGCATTCACGCTATCTCTGAGAAATAAGGGCGAGCGCGATATAATGCTTTACGTATCGAGTAAAACCTAACGTAAAACGTAACCGATACTTCAAAATTCATGATACCGCTAGAGGTAATTACCCTTAAATTCGGTAATTTGAGTTCCCGATATTTCAGCACTGTTGCGAATGCCATTTTCACGCAGTAAACCACGTGTTGCCAGTTTTAAACACGTTTCAACCATTGCAATAGTCTTTCTAAGTTGCATTATTGCCCATCACTACCACCGTCCGTTTTCTCATTTAAAACTCTATACACTAAGTACGACATACTTAGTGTATAGAGTGTGCGCCGACTTAAAAATCATCGGCGGCGGCGTTTGCCAAAAAGTCGGCGGCGGCGGCGTGATTTCGGCGTGAAATCGGCGTGAAGGTCATGTTAATAAAAAAGCGGAATTCGATCGTATCATATTGAAATAAATACAATATAATGTTCATTAAACACCGCCACTGACCGCCTTATCCACCATCAGATCAATAGAATAATCTATTTTTTGTTTTTTGTTCCCTTCATGTTCTAACTTCTAACATAATATTTCCTACAACTTTGGACTAGTCATCATCGTTATCGTATCATTATTATCTGCCGATGGACATTGGACATTAGGTCCCCCAGATTCCCTATGATAGCAAGCCATAAGGATAAATAGTGCGCAGCCCACATCCAATAGATTCCACTTATCTTTACCAGGCCATCGGTCCATCATGTTAAGAGTTGTGTCCTTCAGTTCAGCGATTTATGGAGCTACGTTGGTGCTTTCAGTTCCTCTATGGCTCTCAACTAGGGTTTGCTATCGAGAATAAGCGGATCCGGATAGTTCGGATAATACGGATTTATTGCAAATAAATGAATGGCTTTTCTCAGATTACGTTATTTAGAGTTGACGCTGAAATAAGAATTGTCTTATTTATATTTTAGTTACATTTGAATATGTAAAAATTTGATGACTAATGTTTTACCACGACAAAATTCTCCACATAAACGTACATATTTCAAAATTTTAACGTTCTTGATCACAATAAGATCTAACATCTACCCTAGTATGTAATATGTAAATAACGGCTTATATAGCCTTTAGCCTGAGGGCCGAATGCCTGATGTCTAGGCGTCAATCCCCTGCACGCTGAAGGCCCGGAGCTTCACAATTTCAGTGTTGTCCAGTACAATTTTGCTTGAAGGCCGAGCTGCAAGAAAAGAGATATTTTGAACGCCAAACAACATCTCAGTATAGCATCAAAGTTTGAGGGCCAAAGGCCCAAAGGCGAAGTTTCGAGGCCGCGAAGGCCGAGCTCTGCATAGGGCTGAAGGCCCGGAGCATTCCACGGAGGCGCGCCAGCTCGTAAGGTCGCAGGCCGAGCTGCCAGAGCCTAGCGCGCTTCCATGCTACACAATAGCTTAGTGTGACAATCTGCGACCGGCCTTCCGATTCGTTTGGATCCCGTGCGAAGGCCGAAAGCCGAACTCCTTTTAGACCCAAGGTCTGAGGCTCACGAGGCTGAAGGCCTAGTTGCCAGAGCCTAACGCCCCCATGCTACACAATGGATTTGTGTAACTGGAATTACGAATACGTTTCGATCCCTTGCGAAGGCCGAAGGCCGAGCTCCGCTCAGGGCTGAAGCCGAGCGTCCCTCCCCGGTGTGGTGGCAAAGGTCTACGGGAGGCACGTTTTCAGGCACCCACTGCTCCCCTGCTAAAATACTCAGGTACAACTTTGAAAACTGTAAAAAAGGAACATCTCCCCAGCCTCCACTCTACAAGGGAGGTGCCGCGAGTCTTTTGAGCCTGGCGCACCAACAAAGATCTATAAGATCTTCAAGTGAAAGATAAACCAATTTTAGCTAAAAATTATATCGTCGTAAGTAATCTACCATACACTATATTTATTGATAATTACACCAAAATTTGAAGACATATTTTGTGGATTTGTACGGCCTGAATCATCCAGATCCGAACAGCCACTGGATCCGGATCTGAAAATGAGCGGATATCCAGATAATTCCGGAAAAGGCCGCGAGGAAGGAGCCCCATGCGCTGGTCAAACCAGATCCGGGTTGCCAAATCGGTCCACGCTGCCGAAGATTGGAGTCGTTATAAATAAATAAATAAAATAATAAATAAATATCTTGGGACATCTTACACAAATCAACCTAGTCCCACGGTAAGCTCAATTAAGGCTTGTGATGTGGGTACCAAGCGACGATATATATAATAGATAGATACATATAGATACTTAGATACATACACAGCCACGACCAAGGAACAAACATTTGTGATAAATAAATACACAAAGAATGCCCTCGCCGGGATTCGAACCCGGAACCTCCAGCTTCGTAGGTAGGGCACTACCAACTAGGCTACAGAGGCTGGCGTTGGCGAAAGATCGTGAAAGAGAAATTGATGACTTGAAAGTCACGACCACTTGGTACCGCTGAAGATACTGTAGTACAGCCCAGGTCTCGATCGGTATAAATGCTTCATGTTTATGCGTCACGAACGCTATAACCTGAGGAGTACGTTATAGCTCGCGGTCTTATAGTATTTATAGGTACCTGACGTTGTTTGTGTATCCCAAGTAGCAAACAAGAATAGTGATTAAATCTTACATGTCTAAACTTTATCTAAAATAAGAATTAGCTAAATTTAAAAGACTCAGTTAAGTAATTTTAATCTTAAAGACGAAATAGTTTTAAGCTACCGCTACTTTAGCAAATTAAGAATACCTAAAACCTACTTAAGTATTCTTAAAACTGCTCAGTATTAAGTGTGTCTACAACTAATTCTAAGATAGGACTTTTTTCTCAAGTCAGATTATTTAGAGGCTCACTTAAGGCCTCATGGTATAATTCAAGTATTAGTTTAGAATCACAAAGTAAAAATTGATTTTGTAGATAAACTTAAGATGACAGTAAAACCAAGCTCTATAAATTGGCTAACTGAAGACTGTTGTATTACAGTTTGAGTACATTAAATCATATTTAAGTAAAAATTGTATTAAAGGGACGTTTTTTATCAAACTGGAACCAAGAGAACATGGATCAAATAAAATTTTTTTAAAAGAACTGGTGGTTTTCGTAGGCGTGTTTTAAAATATAAAAAAATATCGTCTAATCGTGTGCCACGACAAAGTGCTTCAAACCTTACCAGTGCAATTAGTGAAACTTCGTTATCCTTATTACCGAGTACATCGTCGAGTGATACTTCAGTATCATTATTAGCATGTACTGTAGATTGAGAGAAAGGAGAAGATGACGCTCAAAATGTGGAAATCGAAGTAGCGGAGGACAGCGATGATTTTATTGAATTGGAATCGAAAGCTTACATTGATTTCAATTTTAGAGAGCAGTTAAGACAGTGGTCTATTGATTACAACATACTTCAAACTGCAATAAATCGCTTATTGCAGATTATAAACTAGTGTGATCCAGGTGTTAAGCCAAAAGATGCTAGAACACTGAGAAATAAAGTAAAGTCCGTAGATACCAAATTTTATGGTACAGGAGAATATTGGCATTATGGATTTGAACAAAATATTTAACATTATTTCAGAAATTTGGATAATAATATGATTTTATATGTAAACATAAATATTGATGACCTGCCAACATTCAGAAGTTAAAAAATAGAATTCTGGCCAATCCTATGTAATATTCATGAGATGAACTATGTGCCTGTGATGACGGTTGGAATTTACTGTGGTGTTGGAAAACCACAATGTAATCAATTTTTAAATCCTTTTGTAACTGAAAGGAAAAAAATCTTCAAGACGGCATTAAGATAAATGATTACTTAATAATCATGAAATTGAGATCATTTATATGTGATTCGCCAGCAAGAGCCTTCATAAAAAGTTAAAAAAAAATATCAATTACGCTTAATGATTTTTAAATATAAAACTTTGGTTAAAGTATTCCTATTGGACTAAAAAATATATTATGCATTTACCACTCGATGTTAACTGGGTTTCACATAGAAATGTATTACTTTTACTGACTGTAAACTATTAAATATGTCTTATCTGGCATAAACATTACCGTTAGTTGGACGGCCACTTGCATTGACTAAGTCAGACTAAAGATTCTACTGCGTCCCATTAAGTATTAAAAAGATCTACACTAATTCGGTTTTAAGGATAAGTTTAGTATAATTTGTCTAAACCAGTACTACCCCAAATGGAATTTGTCTATACTTTATCTAAAGTAACCTTTAAAATGCAGTATCGTCTAAAGTCATACTACGTTAAGAATAATAAGAATTAACGCCATTTTGTACTTTAAATATTTAAAAAAAATTAATAATTCTGACCGTAGTTCATAAAAAATAAAATACATTGAAGTAAGTATTTTGTTATAGCAACACGTATATATATATATCTGAAATATATACCGAAAAGTAATATTCTGCGCTGTATGTAAGATTTTTTTCATTTAGTAACATAATATTCAAAATTTTGATTGCTCTTTTTCCAGTATTTTGTAAGCCCGTCTGTTTTATGGCACTTTCAATCAATTTTACTCGATAAACAATCAAGCGTTGTAATTGTTACATACTAGTAGAGACAAAAATCGTATTTTATTAAACGGAAAAACCAATCGAGTAATCGCCATTTTGATATACCACAATGAATTCTCTTTTTACTAAAAGAGTTCACCATGTTTTCTAAAATAGGATTCGATTAGTAAAAAAAGTATTAAAATTGTCTTCATTAAGAGATGATCGAATTTGTGCAGCTGGGTGTTAATAGTTTTACTTACTTAAGTAAGTATTGTAGATATCTGTAAGTTTAATTATAAGTCTTAAGTCAACCTTCAGGATATCTTGAAATCCAAGGTTAATGATCAGTTAAATACTCATTCTTAAGTAGGGTTTAAGTTTGTCTAAACATCAGTATTAACTCTGTCTTGACATTTTCTTAAATACTGTGCCCACTCTGTCTAAACTCAGTCTCGGAGAAATCTTCAAGATATCTTCAGGGACATAATGGTTTTAGCCAAGACAACAGCAAGAATTTGTCTAATTGTCTTCAAGATATCTTCAATACCCTCTTAAGACATTTGATTGTAACTTGGGATGTGAGCTACGGTGCTAGGCTAAAGCTTTTCCAGAAACCGAAAATGGCTTGTTCAGGAGGCTGGAAATTGTCAACCCTATGTGTAATGAGTGATGACACTTGAAAGCAATTAATAGGCTGATAGTTCATTTCCTACATAAGAGTATTATGTAAATGCATAAAGCAAATACGAAGCTTAGTGTTCAGTATTTAGCCCATAAGAAATAACCTTGTTATTCAGTCAAGGCCACGCCGATTTCACGCCGACCATTAATCGGTGGCGGCGGCGTGGCAAAAAAGGCTGGCAGCGGCGTAACGCCCGCGCGGCGCACACGTCTAGTACGACATACGATAGTCACAGTGTCGTCTCACACGTTTTTAGGAGCGGTAAATATCTGGGAGTTGTATAACTCAATCCGATGGTTACACTGTGAACATCTAAAAAATCTCAAAACATCAAATTTATATGTTAAGACCCCCTGGTTTAAGTCATACCAGTACGACGATAAACATATTATTGTTAATATAATCAACAAATCTACATATATTACGTAGGTAACTATCCTAGCATTAAACACCTAACTAAAAAACGGCAGGTAAAATGTTGTATTTAGGTACACAAGTTTTATTGCAATATATAATTTTATTATTATATTTGGAATACTTAACTAGAATCGGCCAGCCTCTCAGAAAGTTATAAAGCAACTTGTGTTTCATCTGAGTCGAGGGTCACCGAGTCTTTATGTGCTCGAGCGCGAGCACGCCGCCCTAATTATACCATAAATTTCACTTACAGGATCAATGAGATGTTATTGGAAAATTCCCATTAGCTCTTCCATTGTTATTGGGGCTACATGGCAGTAATAAGTAAACCAAATTAATTTTGCGAAGTTTTATAGTTCGGCATTGGTTATTCTGTTTTTAAATAGATTTTAAATATTAAATACCTAGTACCCAGTAACATTCGTCTACCGTCAAATGCATTTCAAGTACCTATGTAAAATCAAATATCCATAGTCTGCTTTCAAAAAAGTTTGTTTGACGCGATTGATGTGGAAACCTACAACGCTAGGGCGGGAAAGTGATACGTACCTATTCAGTATTCACAGTTTCACTAGATAGCGTTCTATTTTGTAGATTTATTATATTATCTGTTTTATTTGTGTTTTAGATCGTAGAACATTAAACTACTTGATAATGAGTTAGACAATAAAATTTCGAGTTCGTAATAAAAAAAAAACAAAAGGCCGAGCAATGTAAAGTGTATCTGAAAGAAAGCATTTCATTCCCGGCGGAATATAATCGTCCGCTCGTAATTTATATTGTCTGCTGCAGAGGCGAGTCCCGCTGCACATTCATTTATTTTATGTGCCATTTACAATTGTCGGTCGATGGTCAAGGGAGCGGGCGACCGCGCTGGGCCGAGGAGGCTGCAGGGAGACCGGACGATGCCTTCGCATTATAAAACGGTGCGGTCATCTGCGAACGCCGTAATGGTATTTGTAATAGGAGCGGGCCGCATGAATTGTGACGGCCGGCGAGCACATGGGTCTGATGATTTATTTATAAGATTAATTTAGACCGCACGGACACCGGACGCCCGGACCGGAACGCTCCAGTAAACTGTTTCCTTGACGTAAATAAATAGAATAATTTTGGAGGGATTTTTGTGAATTTATACGCCAATAAAGTAATTACTCTTAGATATTACGTCGTAACGTAACATAATATTTGTTTTATAATCTAAATATGTAGTCATATAAATCGCAACTCTGAAACTTTTTTCTGACGTCTTGGGAAAAAAACACTGATACTTACCTCATAAATTTAATGGTCACTTTTATCTGGAGATTGTAAAATCAGTCCTTATTCCGTATGTAGATACACATACGTAGGTAGTTACATGCAGTAGTTGCGAACTGTGCCGGTATGCTTTCTAAACAATAAATACATGCACTTTTGTTTAGCGACCTACGAACTAATTATATTTTAGATTTAATTATTTTAGATAGATAAGATTGACTTAATATTCCAGAATCGATCCTCTTGAGAGGGTGAAATGGGGGATGAAAATGAATTCTAGAATATTAAGGGGTTGAGGATACCTAACAATGATTTAGTTTAGGGCAGAGGATGTTCGTATTAAATAAGACAATAAATTTTCCTCGTATTTTGTTTGTGTCAGCCATTGCATTTTTCGCATGAAATTCGAAGCGGTGGCGGCAGCCAAGAGGCTGAGTGGCTCTGTATTCTTTTGTTTTTTAATTAGATATAACGGCGCGGGTGGGGTGGCGTCCCCCCTTGCCAAGTTCTGATGGAGGTGCTTTCTTGTTAAAGGCAACCGGCGCTCGCCTCCTACGTGCCTCGACCATTCATTTCGTAGAAACTTATAACCTGACCCGCGTACTTATGAGCGTCGCCAATAAATATAGCAATGACCGGAGGCGAGCGCGGGCATCCCTGTCGAGGGCAGCCTGGAGCGGGCGTAGGAGCGGGATGGCGAGGCATTGTTAGCTAAATATCTAGGTGGTCAGTTGGGCGGGCGAGTGGGGGGCTCGGGGCAGCTAGAAGACGGGCCGGTGGGGGCGGACGTGCCGGGCCCGGCGCCGGCCGATGTATTGAGCGCGTATTGCAGACGCGGTCACGCGCTGCAATATTGCGTTCGCTCTGCGATATTGCCCCTCGGTAACTCAATTTGATAAATTGTGCAAACTTCTCTTGCGCTGCGCTGCTATGAGCTCGGCGGATATTGTGCGGTGGGTATTGCTGTCGATGGATATGTACATGCTTGCTTACGCTACGGTCTTCACTATACATTATATGCTGTGCTTGCTTGTATGTTTTAGATTAAGTAATTAACCATTTGATTTAACCATCGCACTAGATTTGGTATTATTTAGCTTCTTCACTAGTCAATTTATTGACGTAGGTACAAAAATGTAGAACAGTAAATCCTTTAAAGTTGACTAAAACATCGAACCTAAATTCTCTTAAACAGCTAGGTAGTAAAACTAGTAAAAGCGCGGGAAATCATGCAACTCACAAACTTCCACTTTGTAAGTTTACAAATAGGTAGATTATTCTACATACTATATATTTTTTTTATCAGCATTAAGTATCAAATATTGAAATGTGCTATGGTATGGAATGTTAATGTAATGTTGTTGTGTGTAATGTTAGAAAATATTAATATTTCGTAAGATAATAATAAGCAAATAATACCTGTAAAGCATAGACGAGTGCAAGTGATAGGTACGCAAATTGACACATTTATTTTCCAACAAATAGGTACGACAAAAACAACAACATAGAACAAAAGCAATAATACGATAAAACCAGCATCTAATTGATATAAAGTATCCCGGTAGTCCCGGTATCTATACTATAAGTTCGTATTTATTGAAGTTTAAGTATGTATGTAATCAGTGATCATAAAGTTTTTGATCATCGACGACATTTTGTCAATCTCTTGTTACTACTGTGCCTACAGTAGATACACAGAAACGAAGGTACATGCTTGTGCCTACAATGTCAATGTCAATGTTCAATGTCTAAGTATAATTTAGCTACAAAATAATAATACACCTGTATTCTTGCTTCTACGCCACGAGGGTTTTCTTTTGATCGCAACGGCGGTCGCAGGTCGCGCGGGGCGCGGCGCTTACAGCGAAACTTTGTCTGGAAAATGATTTATTGTTTGCAGAGCGGGCGAGCTTTCTCAAGCAGATCAAGTCCACTGCAGATATGGGCGAGTATTATATTGATCCGGCTCGGGCGGCGGTCGGCATTTCCTACCGCTCATACTCGAGCGGGGAGCGGGCGGTCGACATATTTATTGAGGCCCGAGGGCGCGATGCGGGAACACACGGACATAAAACTTATTATAACGACGCCGACCGGCTCTTACGGTGCACAAACCTTTAATAAGGGCGCGCGGGGTGAGGCGGCCGCCTCGCCCAATCCTGGCTCGATATGATATTATATCAACCATATCCGCCAATCGTAGCGCGTTATGATATTGTAGGCGGGCGGACGCGAGTGCAAGCAGCAGTTTTTCCTTGTTGGGCGGGCGGTTTTATGATATTCGGTTATGATTGTATTATATTAATGGAGTGCTAGGGGTTGCATCCTCCAATCCTAAGCCTTATGATGAAGTTTGAGTTATGACTTTATGCGTTAAGTAAACAGACTATGTACCTAAGTAAAGGTTACACAACAGAATATATGACGTAGGTATAATTTGGTCGTTTTAATATCAATACACTGTCTTATCTCAAGTTTTTGAACAAGTTACTAAGTTACCTAGACGCATTTGGAGACGTGTGGCTGTCGTGAATATGATCTCGATGTCAGCGGCCGAGAGCGTGCCATATCGTATTTTCCATTTCCACGAACGGAGCGTGGAGCGTTTGATTTTATTTTCGCCGATTTTGCAGAATCGTGACCTGAAACGAAGATAAGGATTTGTTGCGCAGTTTTCATCTCTGCCTTCAGTTGTGCGAGACACGGTTAAATACACTAAAAATGCCAGTAAACTGGTCACCGTATTCATCTAAGGTTTTTGTATTTTATGTCATTGACACATGAATACAGTACCTTAATTTGAACAGTTGTTAAATTATAAATTATGAGCTATTTACCTATATTAAAATAAGTTTTTCACTTATTTACGTTTAAGGACGCATTCGAATAAAAATACAATCAAATTGCATCGTTACGGTAATGAACAAAGCAGGAAGCTTCCTGTCGCATTGAGAACGTCCTCCCTTTTTAAAGTCGGTTAAAAATAAGTTTCCATATGACAAATGTAAATAATGAAACTGAATTAAAATAGTTATAATCAAATTTAGTTATGTAACTATTACTATGCTTATACTTACTGCTTATACTTTATACTTGTGTCCCTTACCTTTATGGCCTAAGGCACATCTTATTTAGCTTTTGTCTTTGGGAGAGTATCTGCTGGAAGAGTACGTGTACGATACAAGTCGCTTTCATGTAAAGTTGCACTTGTAGTCATTCTTGGAAATAGGTAATTCATCGAACGAATCCCAGGGTTCCACAGCATGATGTGCTAAAACAAAGTGATATAATGAAACCTAAGATGAGTGCTAATGATGATTATTATTATAGAATTGCAATTCAGAAAAAAAACATCAAAAAACATTATCTATTTACAATTTATAATATTTTTTGCCGGTCTTTATTTTCCAAACTGTACAATTTATGTAAAAAAATAAAGTAAATCTAACTAATGTACCTAACTAATATATCTATGATTGGCCCTTGTGGGTTTATACTGAGGATGCTGGCTGCATTTCTTCGCTGTATCGCAATACTGATGCGTTGTGCGAGGAATTAGTGATATTTGTGATATATAGGTACCTATTATACTTAATGGTCACGATGGAACTTGTAAAACATTAAACTACGAAGTGATAATATTTCTTATCGATAATCATTACTTCTTTAATTCAACTGAACGTATTTTGGAACATAAAAAGTATTGAATTAAACGGCGTCCGAGTTCAGCAAATGAGTTGCTAATAAAAGGATAATAAACAAGCGCCTTTGTAACAAACTATAACAGATCGGTAATTGCTTCCACGATGCCTCCTCGCGTTATTACGCCTTTTACGACGCCGTATGGGGTGAATAAAACATTTTTACGGCCGGCCATGGCTGTTATTATATATACCTACACGTACATGCGTTGATACAGAAAATGGCCGCAGGTAATAAAGTATCCATACCTACGGAATTTACTTACACGTACCTTCGGTCAGCCTTGTAATAAATGTTAATGTTGAACATAAACCATTTCCATTATACGTAGGGAAGAATACAACAGAATTTCTGTTATGGATTATTGTGACGATTTGACGAATTGTTAATGCTGAACAAATCCTTCTTATCCTAGGCCCAAATTCTTACATAGGAAATGAACGAAATGTTTTAGCGTCCCTTAAACCACTATATGTATATTATGACATGTGTTGCTCTATGCTAGCTTTGATTACAGTTCATAATTTCGTGATTTTTATACGCATGTGATTATAAATTAGGTTTAAAAATATAGTGACAAGTAAGTTATTAATAGATACCTAACTACTTTACGCTACAATTGGATGAAATAAACGTCAAAAATAGCAGAAACTCAACCCCTAAACAGACGGCGCCCAGCCGAAACAGACGGCACATGACTCGGGTCACTCAAATAGATTGCGTCATAGCGTAATGCCGTCCCAGAGCGCAAAACAATTATCGAGACAAAATGAATAAAATATCCGCCGACCTCCGCCGCGTGCGCCCGTTTCATCTCAGGCGACTTTTTCTTTGTCATCCACCGTACACATGTAACATTCGGTAACGATACAATACTTACGTAGACATATATTTTTATTTTTTACTCTAGGGACACTTTTTCGACCCTCGTCCGAGCGGCCTCTTTGAAAAGTGGACATCGGAACGCGAGGGAAGGCGCCCCCGAGGACACGACAGAAAATGCGTTGTAAACATTGCGACTACATTCAATTTCCCGTCATTTTTCAAACTGATAAATAATTCTGTCATCGAACGCTCGGACAGGGGTCGCTATGAAGTGATTGTCGACGGAAGGACGCCGTAAAAAATAGCGGCCGATGAGCCCCGCCAACTCCGGCTCGCACCCGCGCCTTCTTGTGTGCGATAAATTTCTTTTTATTATCAGATATCGAGGGACTTCGGAATCGAATAAAGCGCTCATATTTAATTCATAAGGTACCGGCCATATAGCACTACGCACAACTTTGTTATTTAAGAGATACCTTCGGAATCATCGCTGACCCTTTAGACGTGCGCAATATTCAAATACACGTGACTTTTATTTTTATTCGACTTGATACATAATAAAAATAAATAATATCGTATATTTCGTTCGGCATTATGTTATCGTCTAATATTATGACTGCATCTAAATAACATAAGGTGGTGCATTCCACGAAAAAGTATACTTTACTTTGTCGGGAACGTGACGGCTATAACAGCTTCCTTAGAAATATATGGAAAGTGTGAGAATTCATTATAAATACAAATACACAGTTATAAAGTTAAGATGGCTACACCAAAAATTGTATTCGTAACTTTCTTAGATATACGGGAAGAACCGTGACCACATGCTCAGAAATATGACAGGTAATATGTACACATATTTTTGATTGGTAAATCTGTTCAGATGCATATGTATCTTTCTATGTCCATTAACTTTAAAAGCCTTGGATTTGCTCATATATTTATGAACTCGACGTACAAGTGTGGAAAGCAGGTTTTTTTCAGGACGAGTAAGTGACTATAAAACTCTTTGATCTAAATTTGAACCCTTTTAGGAGTAGAATTTTTCAAAATAGCTAAATTCGTGTACACATTATACATAGGTATAGTGTGTTACCATGGCCCAGAGTTTTTACAAATTGGCATTACTAGCAATCATTTTCAAGTACTTATTAACAGTTGACAAATATTAAAATTAGCTGTAGATACAATTTATTTTATTTCCTTCGAACGAACAATGTCACGCGCGTATTGCTTACTTGTCAAACGCAAAACATGCGAGTGACTGCGATAATCAATCAATTCAATCATTGGCAAGAGCTAATTTTTAACCATTCATTGTGAAGTACATTGCTTCTCACTGAACTAGGAAATTCAGTGAGAAGCAATCACTGAATTACTTTTCAAATCAAAATAGCGCTCGCGGTTTGTCTAAAAATGTGCATCTCGGTTTCAATAAAAGACTGCATGGTACCACATTGTATAAATAATCTCCTGTGAAAATGTTATCTTTCTAGAGGTTGAGTAGTTTCGGCTCTGCGTTGATGTGCCCGTCAGTCAGCCAGTCAGTCTGGTCAGGACACTTGAATTTTACGTCATATTTCATTGCTATTTTATAGCACCTTACTATTTAATTGAGTTAGATTTGAAATGAGTATGGCGAAGAACTTTACAACAAAGTTTGTTCACCTCTTGTGCCCTGAAATCTTCCCAACTTCAAGTCCTTCAAGATTTGGTACACTTTTTTGAAATCTGGATCATTTCGCGTGCTGTGATCTTATTTAAAATGACTGGCTGGCAACATACGACCTCTTGAAAAACAAATAACAATTTTTATTCTATTTTGAGAGTAAATTTCAGTTTTCCCGTTGCAAACATTAAAAATTTTAGAACGTTTGTTTATTACAAAGGCAACCTCAATAAACAAAAGGTAGTTGGGTGCAATGGGTCGGTGGTCGGTATCGTAATTTTCTTTATTGTTTGGTAGCCGGCGCGGGCGGCTACAAATCCGGCATGTTATTCGCGTCCCCTCCTCATTTAGCTGTCGGAGAGTTATTTAATACCGCGAGTGACCCCAGCCGGTGTCTTGCGTTGTCCTAAAGTGGACGCTGGAAATGCACTGCACATTTTCCGGACACATTTAGGCAAGTATGGAAAATGAATTAAATAGTTGGTCATGTAAAGTGTGAGTGTGTTGGTGGTGTGGATGAGTATACCAAAACTGTAATATAAAGTTATATGGTATCTCATCTGTTATAAATGTCATATTATAATCTAAAGATTAAAAATGGGTATGAATTATAGGAAGCATTTTTACCCGCTGGATGCGGGTAGCGCAGGACCGGTCATTGTGGTAATCTTTGGGGGAGGCCTATGTTCAGCAGTGGACGTCTTTCGGCTGATATGATGATGATGATGATGATTATTACTTGAACAAAATATTATTTTACATCAGGTTTAGATTTTTATTGAGAAAGGCCGTTTTAAAGATAACGCACAAAAAAACGGCGTAACCGACCGTGATTTAAATAGTTTATCAAATGATAACGCTTCGAACTCCACCCACCACCACCCCAACTCTTCATATGGGTGTCGTAAGATTCGACTAAAGGCTTGAAGTACCATTCGTTGATAGAAGATTGATGATGGGGGGCAGCGTCATCATAGTGGACACAATACTGCGATCGCCAATCTGCTGGCCCAGCGTGGCGATTACCTTCTAATGCGTCTATATGCATAGTTAATAGGAGAAGCCTACTTCCAGCACTGGCCTGAGATAGATAGGCTGATGATGTATGATGTAATGTGCTTCCAAAAAGTAGCTTCAGTTAACACAAAAAAGTAATGCCTGAAGTATACTGTAACTTTTGTAGAAACCAAGTTTGCTAGTAAATTTACATTGTTAGGTAGATATCTACTTTATTTGAAGACACAATAGCTTATCTACACTAAATTGTGAGAATCAAACTATTCAGCCAGTCCATGAAGTTTAGAAACAAGAACGAACAGAATACTAGTAAATTTATAATGTTAAGTGTATTTCCTCGCGAATAAATAATAAATAATCACATGTCGTACAGCCGAAGCTTTTGTTGTCATAACAAAAGATTTCTACAAAACACGGCGCGGCGATCGCAACATTCACAACACGGCTGATAGAGCTCAGTTTATATTTTATTCATACATTGTATTGTTGGAATATCAATTGGCTCGCCCGGCGGTAGGTAAAGGGTACATTTCCAATCCGCACGGGATTCACTTAGATTTGAAGGAAAATAGATTTCGATTTCCAAAGCTGCGACAAAGCAATCCGATATATTTTTCAGACAGATATTGCTAGCGATTTCTTTTGAGCTTTGAAATATAGGGGAAAGGATTTTAAAAATGAACGTTACATGTTCCCTTTTTCATTTTAGTGGTGTATGGGTTTGACGATTGACGACTCCGAGAACTTACGTACTCGTACTACCGCACTTAGGGGTATAAAGTTTAAATAATACGAAGATGTTAAAAAAAAAGTGGTAAACTGGGCATACTAAATCATATTATTCTGCTTAAAAACAAAGACAAATATAAACTTATACAGTCTGCTTATTAGATTTTAAAATTACTTTTTTTGCGTATATGAGAGACTATTTTTTTGCTTAATCACTTACCTCATTTCAATCATTATTATTTGCTACACTCTTTAAGTATGGTTTCGAAGTGAAAATAATTTTCTATTATAGTTTTTTTTAGTAAAAATATGACAGTTCGCAGAAGAATATTGACCTCGTTAAATGTGGGTAGCTATCCTTGTGATTTCCATAAAATTAAAAAGTTGGATGGTGCATTCAATAGTTGTAGTTGCAAGGTGCTGATTTATCTGATTAGTTTTCGTTTGATCCGTCTTGAGTTCGACACCGTGTATTTCTGTTGTATAAAGGTGAATGAAATCTCGGTTTGATACCTCCGCGTATACTCAAAAGGTCGATGTCATTAAAAACCTAGACGGGTCGTTTCCTTTTTTAATTTTGGCAGGCAGACAATGCACTAAAGGAAAACATTAAAGGGGAGACCGACCCCTTTTCGAAGTGATTAATTTATTACGTTCTTTGTTTCTGTTTTGATTTTAGTAAGTACGCAGACAATGACATGGATCTTGACTTGATCTATAGGTATCTTTGACATTGAGAGTCGTAGTGAATCTTGCCATGTATTAGGTAGGCATACCTCAATTTACAATATGGTATCTTAAGCATCCATGAGAAACTTGCGCTAAGTGTGTATCATCAGACTGGTCGGTTGCTTATTTGCCACGGATATATTGGTAATAGATATTGAGTGCTCTTTTGCGTTGCTAATATAAAAAGATCCTCATCATCATATCAGCTGAAAGACGTTCACTGCTGAACAAGATTGCCACAAAGATTGCCACAATTACCGGTCCTGCGCCATCGCCACCCGCATCCAGCAGAGTCCTGATGCGACCTTCACCAGGTCATCAGTCCACCTTGTGAGGGCATTACCCAAGCTGCACCTTCTGGTACGTTGCCGCCACTCGAGAACCTTTTCGCCCCAACGACCATCGGTTCTACGAGCAATGTGCCCCACACACTGCTACTTCAGTTTGGTCTGAAATAAGACTATTTAATTATTTTTAAAAGTTAGTACAGTTAACAAAAAATGTGCTCTACCACTTTTCGACTTCATTACCACTGAATAGACTCAAAATGTGCTAGGCCACATTTTTTTTGACTCTACTTCTGCATTCTCAGATTTCCTAAAAAAAATATTCGAACCAACTAGAATTCGATCAAATAAAAGCGTATTATTTTCAAGGTGCCAAAATCGAGAGCTTGCGCCTAAAGACATAATTCATCTAAAATAATATAGTATCTCAAAACAAAGAAGCTTTGAGATACTATATTAATAAAATTTTCCTGAAAATTATTTACAGTATTCGTGTGTAGTGTGTCGTACTACTAAAAATAGCCACTTTTCACATAAAATGTATGGAAGCAGTTTTGGCAGCTATTAAAAACAAAATAATAGTCTCTCTTTACCAAAACTGTCTATCAACATTATTTAGGGTACTTTCCTTCGCATCCCGTAGCCTTGGGACACCTGATATAGGTACACCACTTACGGTGCCTTTCCACTGTCAAGATAAGCCAAAGCCAAGCGAGTCATGCGATCGGCATTTTTTTACCAAACAAGTATCCCCTTATTCACCTCGTAACGAAGCAAGTCGATTAGTATAATTTGTCCCTTTCAGTCCAATAGAAATATCGATAAGACCGAAAAGGACAAACAATACTTATGTGCTTGCTAATTTCGGAGACGTTTATAATACTACCAAAATTGATTTTTTATTTATTTTTTATTAAAGAATATCAACAGACAATACACCATGCAAAATCAAAATATCAAGGTTAAAAACCAGGTAGTTGTTCATCTATAGAGTAAATTTTTTTAGAGTAAGCCAAAATGGCAAAAACGGAACCCTTATAGTTTCGCCATGTCCGTCTGTACGTCTGTCCGCAGCATAGCAGAAATCTGCAATTTGGTATAGGTATACATATAAATCATGCCAACAAAGAGGTACAATAAAAACTAGAAAAAAACAATTGTTTTCGGGTACGTCCCCAATTGGTGAAGTGGGGATGATTTTTTTATTTGCTGTAATCCTATAGTGTGTGGGGTATCATTGAATAGGTCTCTGAAAAAAAATAAGGGTCTTACAAGAAAGTTTTTTCTAAAGTCAATATTTTCGGAGATAATCGCTCCAGAAGAAAAAAACATGGTCCCCCCCCTCTAACTTTTAATCCGTAGGTCCCAAAAATATGAAAAAAATAATGAATAGTGAGCCTATAGAATACTTTAAAATAAAACTATTTCGGACATAATCGGTCCAGCTGTTTTTGAATAACCACGGATGGCCCGACATGCTGTTGGCCGGTTATTTTTTTGCATTAGAGAGAACAAAAAAACAGAAAACACTAATTGCGCGTCAAAGACGGTCTCGTAATATTCTGAATGTTTTGCTTTCAGCTTCACCAAAGGCACAACTACAGAAAAAGGGCCAGTTAACTGCTAATGAAAAACCTGTGGTGATTAGTATTTAGAAGTTAGTGTGTGAACTGACTGTAGCACGCCGACTTCCGGTAAAGGCCGATCTAGTAAACAAAACGGCTGAGACTGTCGGAATATCATCTGTTTCCGTCTACAGCAGCAACAGCTCTTAAACAATACAAGGGAAAGTATGGTTTTACTGATGCGTTACCTAGAGGAAGGGAATTTTAACACGTTCAAGGGCGTAGCTGCTATAGCATTCGGGTTAAAGCCCCCTTTATATGACACAAATGCTATAGCAGTCTTTAATCGTCCCCCTTTCTTAAACAGAAATGTTAGAGAATTCGCTCCGCTATAGAAAATACCCATAGTCTTCGGCTTACTGTCACGTTGTACCAAACCTGGATAAGATTACCTACTGTCACATCACATGATTTTTGCTTAGTTTTTGAGTAAGCGACAACTTCGCCTCCTTGCCCTCTTTTTTCGCGCACAAATGCTATAGCAGTCGTGGTAGTATGGGGATTTGTTCAGATGTGCGGCATGTGCGCCGGGAGAGTGGAAATACATAAGATGATGTTAACATCGTTGTAAATACTGTTTTAATCTATTATTTCTATATATTTTGAATACATTGATGTAAAGAATTTTAGTAGGCATTTATTTTTTACTGTGAAATTAATTGGAGATGGATTTAAATATGCGAAAGGTAAATTAAAATATTTTCACCAATATGTTCGCCGTTGTGTTTCGCTTACGTTTTCAAGAACATAATATGGTCGATAATTGGCTCTTGACGTTTAATACTGTTTATTTACAGCATAACGGGGGCATAGATACATTATTAGTCAAATATATCTGTAAAATTTGTAATAACTAGACGATGAAAAATAGAACTCAAAAAATTTGTCAGGTTGTTCGAGGAGGCAACTGATAAATCTTCGGAAGAGGTTTTAAGTGTCGAGGAGTCGGAACTATCAGCTAACAAACGAGAACTGGTGTGGCAGGACAATTATATAGAATTTTACTGGCATATGTAATCGACTCCTGCCTAAGTTATTCTATAGCAGTCGAATGCTATAGCAGTATGCGTCGTTAACAACCATATTTCTCATGTGTCATAATGACACGCATGCTATAGCATGTACAAAATTTCCATACAAATTTATGTGTCATTTTTGGTCGGAAGCCAAACTCGTTATCGTCCGTGATCGTGTTAAAATTTAAAGAGTTTGATGACATTTTTGTTATACCTGTCGGTGGAGAGTCTGATGAAACACTTTGGAAGTCTCGCGCTCAAACCATTCAGTATACTAACTAACTATTAAAATCTCCATAGATATATTTTTTGAAGATCTATACATTGATACCCCAACCGTACGGGTTTTAGAAAAAAATAGTTTCAGTTTTAAGAGTGGGGAACACCCAAAATTGATTGATGTTTCTATTTTTGTGTGAAAATTATAATGCGGTTCACAGTAAGACAAAATATTCTTTATTCAATTAGACCCAGCAATGAGCGCTTTTGAATCGTTAAACTAAATAGCAAATGAGTGGAAAAAAATGCTACTTCCGGTTCTAACCCTATACAACTGTTCCTGAGAAGAATCCGGTAAGAAACTCAGCGGGACTTGTTTTTTCAAATAATAGTTTTATAACATCTTACAGCTTGTCATGTAGGTACATGCATTAATTAAAAACGAAACATAAATTTGATTTAATATAAATACGGTACGAGGTACAGAATAATTAAACCTATCTACTTACTAAGTTTCAATAGTACCTACAGTTCATCCATTCCAAATAGAAACCCTTCAAGTAACCGCAGAGTAGCATTAATAGAGCGCCATCGAATTTAGAATTTAGTATACATGTGGTGCCGCTTCGCATCGCCTCGCGTGGTGATGGAAGAGGACCTCTACCTGAGCCCTTACCACGAGTTTGTCATTACATACTCGTAGGACTATCGACAAGTTGGTACTTACTGCATTCGTATTACAGTCACCAGCAATAGTGGGTACCTATCTTATACAATGAACGCTGCTAATACAGGGTGGAAAGGGACGACGTTCCTTCCCGCTACCGACCGAGTGTACCAACGATTACGATGAACTTTCAGTATGGGACCAACATCGAAAGCGTACATGGAAAATTTACTTTTCCATACTATTGAACTCTAACTAATCACTCACTTTGTATGAGGGGTTACATTTTTTAAAAGATATTTCTATGTTGGTCCCATACTGAAAGTTCATCGTAATGGTTAGTAGACTCGGTCGGTAGCGGGAAGGAACGTCGTCCCTTTCCACCCTGTATATGGGATAGGTACCTACACTTGTATGGTTAGGTATATCTTTGCTGGTAACTACATCAGCTTTGAGCGGGGTACTTACTCTGCGGTTAGATATATACACAGTCGTTAGTGACTTTTGATGGTACCCAATGCAGGCCGGTCCAACTAGCGCGTTCGGTTTGAACTGTCAGAGCCAGCTCGGGGAGGCCATCAGTAGCGCCTCACGGCGAGCGGTGACGCATGTCGCGCACTCGCGAATGTTGTTCGTCGAATATCTACGTACTAATTAGACCGCTGTCAGAGAATTGATTATAACAATGAACAAAAAAGGTAGTAATTAAATATTAAGATTATATCATTGTCAGCCTCTGTAGCCTAGTTGGTAGTGACTCTGCCTACGAAGCTGGAAGTTCTGGGTTCGAATCCCGGCGAGGGCATTCTTTGTGTATTTATTTATAACAAATGTTTGTTCCTTGGTCATGGCCGTGTATGTATCTAAGTATCTATACGTATCTATCTATTATATATATGGTCTCCTGGTACCCACAACACAAGCCTTAATTGTGCTTACCGTGGGACTAGGTTAATTTGTGTAAGATGTCCCAAGATATTTATAATTTATATATTTTTTATATTTATTTATAATTATTTATATTTATATATTTATAATTTTTTTAAAAGATGCAACCTTATTTTTCAGAAAAGGTACGAGTTACGCGGTAGAAAGGGAACGCACTTCTACGTGACATTTAGCGTTGCGCGGTGGGAATTTGAACTTAATAGTGTCGTAGCAAGAATCATTATTTCTTTAAACGGGATTTTGGAGATGGTTTTCTGTACTTGTACTAATACGTATGTATTCTGTGCCCAATGTAAGAATGTTAACACGATTCTATAAAGTTACCTCGATGTCAAACGAATAAAGTTGTTCTTTCAGTTGCCCACTTCGACTTGTTTAAATTATATGGGTTTGAGGATCAACAGACTATCGTTAGATTTATTTTGGTCACTGATTGATGTTTTCTAATAAGTATCTAATAATAACTTTTGTTAATCTTTACAAGTACACTCATCATCATCATCATCAGCCTATGTTAGTCCACTGCTGGACGTAGGCCTCTCCTATTAACCATGCGTATAGACGCATTAGGAGGTAAATGCCCTTCATCGCCACGCTGGACAAGCGGATTGACGATCACAGTAATGTGTCCACTATGATGACGCTACACTATTAAAATAAATTCAGAATATTTTGTACGCTCTTAATGTTCTCGTATATTTAAAACCAGATTACGGAGTTGAAGCTGGTAATGCAATTACATATTGATGTTTCTTTTTCAGTTGAAATCGAATTTGCTTTTAAATGTCGAGGTCTAAAAGCTCTACCATAAGTTATGTATCAAACCCGTAAAAGTATCACTCGTGCAATATAAATGTTAACGACACAAGAAAACGCGTTTTCCACAACATTAAAGATAACAACAATACGGGGGCGAGCGAGTATAGAGCCTCCCGGAGGGTGGCGGGCGGGGGGCGAGAAAAATTCAATATTAATATGAAGGAGGTGTGAGGGAGAGACGGGCGCCGTCTCGCTCGCGCGGCCAATGGCGAGCGCTGCTGCCGTTGGGATATGATGAATTTATGGATGTAATAAAAGCGAGGTGCGGGATTGGAGGAGCGGTCAGGGAGAGAGCTTATTTTCTTTATTTTCATATTTGGAATGTCGGTCTTAAGACATCGACGGCACTTCAGACATTTTAACTATGGAGTTATGACCCCATTATGTATGAACGGTTAGGTGGTAACTTTACTTGTACGTAAATGGAAATACAAAATCTCGGTTTAATAGAGTTGGAAGTCGGTAGTGGGTCGCAAGAGCACTTGTGGCACAAAGGCTCGTCGTAGCAGTTGATTGAGGCGTGAGGCGCGCCGGCCGCCGGGTTTCTTTCTTGATTTGTTACTCGAGTGGCCGAAAACGATGCTTCAATTTGCATCAGCCTTTAGAGAGGCTTGATGTTTCTTGCTGCTCACTTGTTAAGCTTTGGGCCGGATCGAGAATGGTTTAGAATACTTAAGTTTGAAGTGAACTGAGGACGTTTGTACTACCCTATTTTGGACTTAGATTATACCTACCATATATAACAACTACAACCTGCTCTTATAAAATCGAACAACGTAAAGTTGCGTAAATAAATTCTCATAAAATACTTATACGTAACTTATTTACGGCATAATTTTTATGAACAGGTAAATAAGGAAACTGAACGTAGCTCGAAAAATGTATATTCTCGGGCACCGATCCACTATTAGTAAGGCGTACGAAACGAAACAGGGGAAATAAATATTCAGGAATCAAAATACTACCCTGTCGCATGTTGAGAAACGATACGTAAGGCGCTTATTCAATGACTCGCTTTATCTGAAGGGAATTGATACCGTCAATATAATGCGTCGGATAGAAATAGCGTTCAAAAGGCAGAATCCTGACAGCGGCAAAGACAACGCAGACAAAATAAATAGGGGGGCGGCAGCGTGCGGCGAGCCAGCGAGGCGTAAGTATTGGGGATCTGCCGTGAGCGCGCAGTTTTGAAGTCCAATTATATCGCGGTGTTGGTAGACAGGTGTCACGGCAAGCCGCGCCGGCGCCGCTCCGGGCGCCGCGAGCAGCGTCGCCGACTCTTGACAGCAGCTGCTGCCAGCCACAACGTATTTACAGCCTCAGGACAAATCAAATAAATTACTCAGTTAATTTCAAAATTAAAATAATTGTTTTTTTATATATAATTATTTTCAAAACTACAATTTATGTACCGTTTGGCCGTGTGGTGACGGCAGTAAGAATACATTTGTCACCACCCCAACTCTTCCCGCGGGTATCGTAAGAGCCGACTAAGGGATTAAAGTGTCACTGACCATCCTTTGATACAAGATTGATGATGGGCAGCAGCGTCATCATAGTGGACATATTACTGCGATCGCCAATCCGTTTGCCCAGCGTGGCGATTATGGGCATTTACCTCCTAATGCGTCTATACGCATAGTTAATCGTAGTTTTCCCTCTCTGTCACTCTTTCATATCAGTGCGACAAAGACAGTTAGCTGCCTTTCGTTCACGATTGACGATTAAGCGTTAGCGATTGGCAACTTGGCTAAGCACCCTGAACAGAAAAATGCTACTTTATTTCCTCCTAGTAGGGCTTAAAAAAATTGTTTTTGAATAGGTGGTGTGTAAAATAATAAAATGGACCTTGAACGTATTGCGAAAACACAGATCAAATTATTTATTAACTAAATATTTTGATTTGTACTTTTTATTTTTCTCCAGTAGTCACACTACTTAATACTATATAAATTATAAATATTAGATGTCATATAAGTACCAAAGAAAAACGACCAGCATCACCTAATCTGATCTTGGTCGTTTGGATCTTGGTCTGATCTGGTATATGACATCTAAAATTTATAAAATGGACCTTTTCTAGATAAAATGCGTTATGACTTCACGTGCGTGTAACTCAATCGCAACGGTCAATAATGCATAGTTCTTATAGAACAACGATGAAAAAATCAAATCGGGAGCCCTACTAATCGGTACAAAACCACCTCGGAGGGAAAGTCATAACAAAGTAGGTAATTTTTCCATTTCAGCTAGATATATAAATATTACTGCTAAGTCCTCAGAAAGAGAGTAGGTAAATACAAGTACATACGTATCAAATAATGAACATTTCCTTAAATAGATTTGCAATATCCCGAAGCAAACAACATACCTATATAGGTAGTCCACGTAAACAAACACTTCACTGTAGCAGTGTACTAGCGCACAAAAGCAGAACTTTTCTCCGCAGCGAGATTCCTTTTTCTTTGTTTGGTGTATTTATTGTAAATCCACTCATACCAGCCGCCGCCCGAACGTTAAAAGTATTTCAACATAACTTTTGGCTCGAGCACCTTTGTATGTGTACGCTCAGCAACATTCTCTTCGAATTCATGTTATGTCTCGGTAATTTGCTTTTCAGTTACGTACTATATAAAGTAACTTTGGTAATTTGGAAGCTTACTGGATACTCGTACGACCTGACGGGATTTGCATGTAATTTCCTCAAGTTTCACATTGAAAATAGAGGGTTATTATGAAATATATATTATACGAGTATGCAATAAATATTAGGAACTACATGACAGGCCTAATGCTTTTAATGGTTGAAAAAGGGTTTTTAAGGGTAAATATTTTCGGATGTTGGTTTTTACCTAAACATGGTAGATCGAGTCTGCTATTTTGGGACGGGTTAAATTGTGGAAATCAGAGCATTATTTTCTTCCATGAAATCCAACTTTGCGATAAACAAGTAAAATGAGAGTTCTGAAATCATGCATGACCCTTTACCGTTTTGAATCCAAACAACACGTTGAATATATGCATATGACCTATCTTTTCATGTATGTACCCTGTACTAACGCCCGAGTCAGTCCCGCTACAATTTAGTTCCAATTCGCATGCGGTCCATTTTAGCAAGTGTAATAGCGGGCTGCAGCGTCCTGCGACATGCCGTCCTCGTAATATGATTTGCTCCCGGCATCGAAGCCACGTCCTGACGTTCCAGCCAACCTAATAAACCAGAACTATTTGTTCTTTTTGTGTCTCTCATATATACAAGGTTTTTTGAAATAGGCGGCAACAGGAGATGCTCGCAAGCTTTCAAGAAAATAAGTGAATTCTATGAGGCAAATACAGTAAAGGGATTTGAAGGCTTCTGGTAATAGTAGTTACATAAGGATTATGATAAGGTTTTGTTACACAATAACATAAAGGCCCATTAGAGTCCGATGCGGCCACGGGAAGTGCTACAGAAGACGTGTAGTGGGCAGGGGGCGGTGGAGGTCCAGTCTTGGAGATACTTATGAGGGTGTCGCCTCCCTCGCCCCCCGGCGCCGGACGACTTGCTTATTCTATCAAGCGTGGCCACACATGCACCGGACGCGCGCCCACCGACGCGCGGCATTATACGGCCGGCCACCACTCCACTATGTCAATACAATACTCTTCGGCCGGACTTAGATTATTTAGAAAGCACTTGTAACGCTCATATAAGAAGCGCCACGGAAGACGGATTCCACGTCACAATGGCCGGTACGTGTCGGAGCGGGCTGAGGCAGGATACGCAAGGAGATTACGATCCTAAAAAAACATAGCCAAGGCGTGGATATAATAATCTTACCGCAATTGACTTAGCTGGCGGGAAAGGTTTGGTTTCATTCTATTATTGTGCCTGAATTGAGCGGACAGTAGGTACCTATCATCGAGAATCGCTGAAACGTTTTGTCACCTGAAAATCAAACCGGTAGAATAAGCTGTGTTTATGTATTTTAATACTATCCTACATTCGGAGGCATATAATATCTTTAAAATGTATTTTAATGTTGATTTGATATTATTGTTCTTAATACAACATATTTAAAGCTAAAGTAGGTCTAAAGATTTGTATTAACTGGAAACTACAGAAATAATAGACTGACCTTTTAAATTACAGCGAAGCAATACTATACTAGTTTTCTAGCTCTATGCAGGTACATCGAAACAGACGTGGAACAAATGAATTTATTAGTGTACGTGGAAGCAACTTCGGTACAAATACGTTTCGAGTAATGGCTGATTGATTGTTGGGAATCTGCTAGTGACGTGTGTGTATGGATGTACACTAAATAATGTCTTACAAATAATTCTTGTCTAAATTAACTTGGGTATTCATGTAGATATTTAGTGCTAAGGAGTAGGTATATGGTTAAGGTTGTCAAGGCTTACGCTACAGATTACTTAACAAAAAGAGCACAGTTCTATTCTTTTATTTTATGAACCTCAGATCAAAAGCACCTAGAGGATGAAAATGAAGCTTTCTAGGGATTGAAACTTTCAAGATTATCACTCATATTTTAAAGACAGACGGGTATTAATCGCGTAAACTTACGTTTAATTATATCCTGACGTTTCGGACATGACGTTACACCCGTAGTCGCAGGCAGACTGACGGGTGTAACGTGATCCCCGAAACGTGAGAATATAATTAAATGTTAGTTTACGCGATTAAGACCCGTTTGTCTTTAAAATATGAAGCTTTCTTGTACAATTTAAACCTGTCACAGAAAATCGCATCACATTAAGTAGGTATAATGTGTATTGGGTGCCTAGGTGTATATAAAATGCATAAAACATGGTAGGGGAAAAGCATCAGTCATATCAAATGCTACGGAAAGCGTGTGACTACGCCGCTGGACGCGGATTATCCGCTACGCGGCTACGTCGTAGCACCCTGAGCTGTTATGCACGTAGCATTAGCGAGCCTAACATTGTTGAAAACACACCCAAAATATTGACACTTCATGATATAAAGAAGTTAAGACGGAATACATTGTATTTGACATTTAAATAATAACGAAGGGTATTCTATTTCCCTAACATGGAATGACATTAGTGATGTTTTACGAGTATGTTTAAATATGTTCATAAAAATAGGATTTAAAGTTTAAAACTAGGATGGAATTATTTAAAAAATCAAATTATTTTTACCCGTATGGGATAGATTATAAACCTAACTAAGCTTTCTTGTTCAGCAGTCTAGGATTAATGTGGCCTTAAATCTATAAGTGTCAAAGTTTACCGAAGACGCACTAGTGTGAGTGCAGGCGCGTGCAGACGCGCCGTGTTGCTGTGTGCGTGCGGAGACACCGGCTCATGTGTGGGTACTTTCATAAATCTGTTCGGAGATATATGAGAGCGCAATTTCCGGTATCCGGCCATTAGCGCCGAGCTTTTATAAGCTTAAAGCTTAGGTTAAAGATTTTCTGGGTAGTTTAATGCGAATCTTGTAATAGGTAACATAAATTTTGTATAAAGTATGTGATTGCATATTAGGAGTCGATTCGGGAACTTTTAATGTGTGTAACTTGCTCTAATGAGTTTTTCTATTACTACCTACGATGTTGGCGTTCCGACGCGTGTGGATATATCGGCTCTCGACTCTAATTAACGACATTTCATGCTAACTTCCTAAGTTATTGTGTTTAACTTTTTCATCAATATGTCGAAATGAAAGTAATGAGTACGAGTAGGTTATGTGGGTATAATTCAGTTAAGGACGAAGTAGGAATGATCAGACATGAGCGGCTGGAGGGAGGATAAGTGGGGACGGGGGAACGACTTATTATTTTTATCGACCGTAAAAAGGTGCCGGACCTCTGCAGACCCTTCCAGAAGGCTCTCGAGTGATTCCAATTATTTACGGATATTTTGTTCTCAATCCTGAAAAATACTGGCCAAAAGGGTACGCTCGGTACTTAGCCCTCGCTTGATTAGTACTCGCTTACGTTCAAGTGTTTTAATGGTCTTCCTTTAGTCGTTTGTCTTGTCAGGTATATTTATAGGTGGATTTAGCAGCCATTTAGCGTTTCGTATTAATTAATTTAATTAAGAACATACGCTAAATACGGATGGATTCATATTGTGATTATTTCTTTACTAATTGATCGCTACTTTGCTAAAACATATCATAAGTATACAACACCTTCAAATCAAATGCAGTTGAGTGAAGGGTATATACAATAAAGAGGGCAATGCTGACATTTGTTAAGTGTGTTGGGTGTCGTGTCCTCGTGACAGCGCGGCAGCTGCAGCGTGCAGGCTGCTCAATAATGCAGCGATCATATGCACGCACCCCCTTCCTCTAATGTGCCATCCGATGCCTGGATACCCCACAGGGGCTTTTCCAGGTCATTGGAATACATTTTTTATTCATTCATCATACTTCCATAAACTTAATCGAAGTGTTATAATGACTAATCTCTCCTTAGATTTAAATCTTGTCAATTAAAGCGACAAATCAATTTCCCCCAAATCGAATGTCAATAAGTAGGGCCGGTTGTTAAACGACGCCGTAAAATAAAACTTTCCGTGGGGCGCAAAGTTCCGAACAAAAAGAATATTTACATTAATTCTCTTCATTATGTTTTGAAGAATAATCATGGCCACCGTTTCCCATTCCACTCTCCCGATGGAGTTTTTATTTGAATTTTTTTCGCCGCTCCCCGAGTTAGCCGTCGTACAAAAGGAAGTTTTTATTAGCATCTTAATGATTTTACGGCGAGTCCCCAGTTACAACAGCCTTTATGTTGTCAGATTTTCTTAAGCATTTTTAGCTACTTTTTTGCATCTTACATTATTAAAGTTTTCATTCCGTCGCTTAATGAAGCTCATTTCTTCTGTTCGTCCGGGCCTTGATTGCCTTTGTTTTGCATAAAATGCAAGATTTCTATAGATTTCTTTCTAGGGGATTGATTAAGTTCGAGACGAGTAGAAATTTGTTCTCGGGAAACAGAATTAATTGGTTTTTCTTCGGAACTAGAATAATTCTGCATTCACTAGATGACTTAAAAGTCGGGAAATGCAATGTTACGTAATACGGGCAGGTTATGAAATAGGGAGTATGGGGACTGCTTACATATGTGTGCAGCGCGACGTCGCGCGTCTCTTCCGGCGCGGTAATTACATTCATCTCTGCTCCAGACTGATTTATGCCGCCGCTGGTGTGGCCTTCTACTTTTCCAGTTCCGTCTTACGCGCCACAAAATAATAATTGTCCGGAAAATCGTCGGAGGCTGTATGTAATGTTATGAGAGGAAGGACGCTCGTTTTCCTCGGGCCGCAATCGAGTCCGAGATCTTGCTTTCTTTTTAATTTCCCTGAGGCCTCCTAATGAGGGCTCGGCGGCGGTGGCGGCTGCCGTTATCTATGATATTCTTGAGGTTGATGCTTATTGTGCGTGTCACTGATGGCTTCCCTTTTTATTATCCTCTCGAACACAATTCAGCGACCGCCCAAATGAGTTCTTCTCATTTGCTTTGCTTTCTTTATTTCTCTAGGCGGCAGTTTGTCTCGTGTCACGGGTTCTTTTAATTTCAAACGGCTACAAATTGTGGTGGGCTTACGATTCGTTCCTAATGTCAGTAATTTTGCCTAACAAGTGGTTCGAACTTAATGCGTATTTAGTTTTATCATGCCCTTTAGTTAAACGTGAATAAATCCCACGACTCCGCCTCCACTTATCTATTAAAATGAGAGATTATTGTCGGCTCACACGATACGCCTAATATTTCGGTGTTGTTTTCACTGGATTGTCCAATATTGTCACAATCTGTATGGAAGGGCAATTAGAGACGTGTCGCGCGTGCTCGGCGCGTGCCGCGGATCTGGCGCCGCCCGCGCGCCCTCGCCAGCCCTCTGTGTTTGTACTGCGCGCACGGCGACCTGACGCCACCCATGATATGTTTAAACAAGAATCATTTGACATGCAGAATATTCACCGTAAATAAACAAATCTTATGTTACATAAAAGTAACATTTAAGGATCGAAAATAAAATTAAATACGACAGATGTTCTCATTACTTCGACCCGATTCTCAAACACCTTGCTGAATTAATAAATTGAATAGCTACTGAAAAAACTGGGTATAAACTTAATCTCCCCGGTGGAATACGCATTTTTGAAGGAGATTATACCTTACGACAACCATAAAAGAAAACAGGAGGGCCCCTCGATAACGCGACGAGTCTGAGGAATTTTTATTCCGTTCAAATCTCTCCTGACATACCTATATTTTGCGAGATCGCTTGGAGATTTTAATACCCGATTTTATTTAAATTCGTTTAGGCGGCGCGGGTGACTGCGCCCCCAGACATTTATCGCGAGGGCGTGATTGTATTTATAAGCAGTAAGAATCTTGCAATGCATCGTTTCGCAATACGAAACTCTTCATCTTATGTACTTTAAGAGCATCCATTTATACTTCAGGCGTCATCGCATTCGCGACGCCTGGTTTTTTTGATGACATCGATATTTGTGAAATAGGTAATTGGCATTAATGATAAACAAAAAAAAATGTTACTTAAACTAATACGTTTCACAATTTTAAGCCAATGTTAATGTATTACGCAGTGCAAGGATAAAGCAAAAGTTTGTTTCAACGGCAGTCTTTATGATCCCCACAACATTGTTGTATTCTTTTTTAGCTCATCAATCTTTCACTTCAATCATGCTAGCATTTACCGGACAAATATAAAGAACTCCGGGCAGATGATTATTGATTACGCACCAGGGGAGTTTTTTGTTGCTATTTTAATACACACAGGATTATTTAGGTCTAATGTATCTAAATTCGGTTAAAATTACTCTTAAAGGATAATAAATAGCAAATAACTAAGTAAGACGGTGGTAGTAGGGTACCAAATTGCTAAAAATATTGTTTTTATTAACTTTATTGCACAAAAGCACAACTTAACGTAGAAAAGGCGAGCTTGATACCATAAGGCATTATCTATCTGTAAAACTTAAAACAAAGCAATACTTCAATCAATACTTCAAAAATCTTAATCGAACATAACGATAGTCGCAGATTATAATAATAGTTAAGGACCTATGTATATTTGAGTGATCAATTGTACCTACCTACCTACCTATAAGCTGGCTATATATTGGTCGAGGTCAAAAAGCTAGCTATAAAGTCTTAAATCCATTCATGCACCTGTAGTGAGGTCACACCTTTTTAGGGTTCCGTAGTAAACAAGGAATCCTTATTGTTTCGCCATGTCCGTATTGTCCGTCTATCCGTCTCTCTGTTCGCAACATAGCTCAGTGGCCGTTAGTAGTAGAAATGTGCAATTTGGTACAGAAATACATATTAATCCCGCCGACAAAGTGGTAGAATAAAATATAGAGAAAAAAATCCGGGACCTCTCTTACTCGTAAAGTGGGAATGTTTTTTTTATATTGCTGTAATCCTATAGTGTGGAGTATCATTGAATAAGTCTCTTAAAAACAGTAATGGTCCCAAAAAAAGTTTTTACTAAAGTCAACATTTTCATAGCTCTTAAATAAAAAAAGAAACCCCTCCCAAACTTTTGCTCCGTGAGTCCAAAAATATTAAAAAACAACCATGAACACTTTAAAATAAAACTTATATTTTAGAATATTTTACAATGTAGAATACTTTATATGGCTTATACAATGTATGTAATTATAATACTTTAAAATAAAATATTCCGAACATAATTGGCCCCGCCGTTTTTGAACAATTACCGACGAAGCCAACTGAGTAGGTATGGCCCGACATGCTTTTTCACAAACGTAGTGAAGTTTAGTGCGATATAAAGCTTGTTCACGAAAAAAAGTAGCCATCGTAAAATCAGTCTCTACTGTTACGCAACAGTCCCATGTGGTTCTAACAGCCATGGGACTGTAAATTGATTCTTCTGTTTTATGTTTAACAATCCAATATCCAAAAGAATTCGCTGTAAAGTCGTCAAAATCAAAATAAATTCAGATAATGCTTATTTCAAAAGTTCACACCCAAAAAAGTGCGAACTTCCGAGACGATTTCAACAATGTTAGTCTTGAAATAATTAATAAAAATTGTAGACACGAGATTCACAGTTTATTATAGTATCGCTATTGTAATTTAGTTAAGACCCATTGGGAAACTAAATGACCCAAAATGGTAAAATAAGAAGAAACACTACTCAAATCGAGAAGTTTTAATAAAAGTCCATAATTATGCAGAAATTGATATAAATATCAACCACAGCGTCCGAGAAGATAGGCAAAGAGCCTTTCTTTGTAATAACACCCATACTAAGGTATAGTTTCATACAAAAAAACAGAATTATACAGCAATGGCTACTTTATTTCGTGAACAAGCCTTAGTGGACGTCTTTAGATTAAAAACAATATTTTTATATGTATACCTGATCTCACCGGTGTCGATGAAACTTAGGTAAATACAAAAATTTAGTGATTGTAGTTATTTAGATTTGCTTGACAGTTAGTTCGTGTGGACAATTGGCGATTGACAATGCGGCAACAACTAGTTTACATACTAGCTACTACATACCAGCATAGGACCGGTCAACGCTAAACCGTTTCGCCGGCATTCAAGTAGCTTCATAGTGAAACAACGGTTTCAAGTTTCTTAGTGAAAATAGAGGTACCGCGGTACCATCATTCACTTAGTGCGACGTGTCATACCTACCGAGTGCACCGCCTCCCCGGCTCCCCGCTCGCTGCACCCGCGGTGATCATTCTTCATTTGCTGCCTCCTGTCTCGATCATCCACTTGACCGCAGATGCGATGAGTATACCATAGCGGGCTGCTGTGTAATAAATATCTGAACGCTGTAGCGAAGATAGTAGTAATGCGTTTTAGGGCCCATTCAGTATCGTATTCTGGTTAAGAAAAAGTCGGAGAAAAAAAATCTTTTTTAATATTTCTTTAGCGCATTTTATATGAAAAATTGTGCAAGTACAAGGTGCCCATGCCCACGAGGAAAGGGAAAAATTCTAACAGCATATTCCTGAGACTAAAACAAACAAAAAATGTTTAAAGTGTTTTGGTCAAATCGGATTTTTTTTTATTTTTTTTTTATGTTTTCAATTCCTTATCTAATACACAAAAAAAGGATTTAATTAATGAAATTATCTCAAAAATGCACTTTAAAGTTTTTTTTTTATATTTGCTAGGTAATTAATCTAATTTTCTCTTAAAATAGACTGAATCCAGAAAACTTCACATGACATTTTTAACTTCAAATTTGGTCAGAAATCCGCTGTTGAATTTTTTCCCTTTCCTTGTGGGCACATTGTATAGTTAATTAAATATTATTTGGCAACTTTTCTATTAACTTTGTAGAAAATGAATCATGGCATAAGGGCACTTTTTAGGGTTCCGTAGTAAACAGTTTTTTTACAGTTTTTGGAACAGGTTACATTTTACATTTGGTATAGGATATACATATTAATCATGCCGACAAAGTGGTAGAATAAAAAGTAGAAAAAAATGTTTATTTTTATTTGCTGTAATCCTACAGTATGGGGTATCATTGGATACAATGCAATACAAATACTCTTTATTGCAAACCTCAATAAATGAAAACAATTACAGAGAAAGTAGCGACTTAACTAGAGGTAGAACAGGCGGTCTTATCGAATAGGTGTCTTAAAAAGAATAAGGGTCTGAGAAGTAATTTTTTTCTGAAGTCATTATTTTCGGAGATGACCGCTCCAGATTAAAAATAAATTGTGTCCCCCCCCCCTGTAACTTTTGATTCGTGGATCCAAAAAATATGAAAAAAATTATGAATAGTGAGCTTATGCTTATGGAACCCTATACTGAGCATGGCCCGACATGCTCTTGGCCAGTTTTTAGATTCTCTTCTGACTTTTTAGTCTCTGAAGCCACGTTCGAACAAATTACCTTATGTCGTAGTTGAGGTCGAAATATGATTACAATGTAATGTGAAAAAAAAAACATGTAAATTAGTTAGGTACCATAAATAATGACAAATACTTGTTTACAATGAAAATAACAGTTTCATGTACAACAACAGCAATATTGTTTCCAATTTTCTTTCATAATTATACTTTCCGTTATTTTGTTGCTTTGGGACTACGAAATATTTTATTCAATCACACACTTTACAATCTTTACATAATAGAAATAGTTGTATTATAAGGGTGTAAAAATGCCAGTAGCATGAGTTACGATGCGAGCTCAAATGGCGAGTATCGTAATTTAAAACGTCACGCGCATTTTTGAAATCACAATATAACGTAGCATATAATACTTTTTCTACGACTAAGTCCGTACGGATGCTCGACTAATGCGAGTTTAAAAATTTCTATCACTCGAGAAATGGGTTAGAGTCACAACACGAATGAAGCAGATGACGACAACATTAATTAAGCAGACATACATATATACAAATATTATTTTCATTATATCATTATTCATCTTTGTAGAAATTGCCTGTATTTTTGTAAAAATATTCTTAGATTAGAGACATTTGATAAGATGAATATAATAACATTGTTGTGTTTCAGTTGTAAGTATAGGGTACCTCGGCAACGTAGGTAAACATTGTTTTTTTTTAATTTTTGTGTCTTAATGCGGTTCACAGAACAAAATTACTTACCAAGTGTCATTAATATAGTTCTTATAGTTTCGGAAGAAAGTGGCTGTGACATACCTATTAGACGGAGAGACAGGCATGACCATCCATATGACCATTCATGGACCAAGCAAAGACCACCCCTAAGCAAAATATGCTAGTCGTTTACTTTGTAACTTTTAACAGATTAATTGTAAACATGGCAAATAAGACTATTCTGGCGTTTGATATTTCTAAGTTTTATGTAATATTTATAAAAAAATATCATAGATTTATATATGTATATTAGGCAAAAACATAAAATGCATCGGGGCTATTGGATACAGTTGAATAATATCAAATTCAAAACCGGGGAACTTTAGTCGACGACTGACGGCGGCGGTCAAAACCTATTAAGAATCACTGACTGTCTCAACAATCTTAATAGTCAAACTCGGACGAACAGTGCCGATGACCAAATGGTGGTGTGGTGCGTTTCAGAAACAACCTATCGTAAAGTTAAAATAAGATATTCATTTAATCATTTATTAAATAATTGTTCACAAAAGCTGATAGATATTATAAAAAACTAGATACTTTCTAAGATACCTCTTTTTTTCAATACGAGTATACTAAGTACTACTCAAGTCCCTAATAGTTGATACTTATGAACCTAGGAGCATAGTTAGGCACGAATACGCCACTAGGCATGTAGGCATGACAATTCATTTCCACGAGCTTTCCCTAACAGCATGTTCTCTCAGAAAAATGATGGTAATTTTTCGACCCGTTTTTCCATCACAGTGAATTTCACCGCCAAAATTTTCCTTGCCATTTGTTTCCATCGCGCAAGATCTTTCGTATGAGGCGAGTTCTCTTTTAATATATGTGCCCGGAATACCGTGGCCATAATTTACGCCGACCTCTGGCGGACCGGACATAACAATCCTCGATTTGCTATAATATCGGTCGTGTGTCCCTGTCGGGCGGCCGGGTCTGCAGCGCGCGAGAGCGGGCGGGCGGCCGGCCGCGGGGTGGCGGATACGTGCCGCGTATAATAAGCATTTCATGCACGGGGCGCGGGCGCGGGCGCGGGGTCCGAGGTTACGTACCTATTTCCCGTAAGTAGTGTCCCTAACCGGACCGTACATTACGAGCCGAGGGTCAGCGCCGCCCGCCGTCTCAGTCCCGCTTCGGCCCAGGAACGCAGCCCGAGTATAATTTCGGGTGATATATCGTAGACGCTTAGGCCGCCTCCATGAAAATTGTCCTATTTTCATGTTACAAGATGAGACTCATTTAGTTGGTAAATAAGAGCTCGAGTTTTCTACCATTTGGTTATAACGCATTATGTATGTAGGTACGACTGTGTTGTATTATGTACGTAGTTATGTGAAGGTAAGTATTACCGATAGCGGTCGTTCTAGCGTTGAATTCATCTTCTATCTGTACGATTTATACACGAGGAGGCCGTAAAACGGAACAATAAAAACCCAAAACAGCAATAAATTTCGTGCAATAGACGCAAAGGTTTCGAGCGTGCCTTATCAATTCCTTCTACGCATGGGACTGGATCGTCCAATAAACTTATGATGACATTTACGCAAATACAACTGAATTATTTATGTAGATTACCTATATAAATAATTTATTCATAAACTCGTGTAAATTGTACCTTACGCAGGGCAAATACGAGTATGAACATAGGTAATATTTGGCCAAGGAGCTCTCAAAAGTAATGAATTTGTTGGAAGTAAACAGTTAAAGAGGTGGGGCTGTTTACAAGCATTCAACACTTACCTAGACAGCGGACAACTGTACGAGGGTCGCAGGTAGGCAAAACAAATAGTGGACAAGTCCTCTGTGCCTCGGCGGGAGGGTCATCTTAGGACAAGGGAATGCGGCCGCTCGGAGGCCAGCCGCAAGATGTTCTTTATGCATTAGTAATGCCAGCTAATTGAATCCCAACTATGATGTGACCACTCCAGCTTATAATAAATGCAACACCTCTTTGAAACCTCTACGTAGGTTTAGAAAACTATTATGCCGCAATCTGGTATACTTACACTACGTACAAATACGTAGGTACTTTCACTTTTGCCATTAAACTAACTAGTAATTAAGCCTTTATAATAAATGTGCCTTTTTTAGTTAAAAAACGTCTAAGAAAAAAATGTGCGTGTGAACGTTTTCAAGTATTATTTATGTATTATTTACGTGTACCTATCTTCAGAAAGTAATGTTTATAAGATAAGCAGTAAAAGAAAGTAGTGTGCCCATCGCAGTGTGGAGGAGTATAGAGCTGTTAATAATTGGAGAGTGCGGTCCGGCGCACTCTCAGAGGCGATTCATTATCGTTACGGTCTGGGCCCGACGGAGATCTACGATATAGCTCCCTGATTGACCCCGCATTAAAAATTACATACAAGCAGATAGAGGAAGCGGACGCTAATAACGTAGATAGCTACTTTCTTTGTTTCGATTCCTTTCCCTAACCGATCAAAAATGTATAAGGTATCCGATCGATGGGATTGCGGCAATTCATAACGTAATCGGAGTAAATTGGACGCAAGACTGTCTCGCTAGTATTAAATAGCTCCTTTGATTCGTTAGGTTAATTTCGAAGGGGCCGCAGGCCGTCGCAGTGGTCGCCGGAGGGTCGAATAAATATGTCCCAAAGAGTTAAGTGGGAGAGAAGTGCGGAGCGGAGACCGCGTCCGACGTTTGCTCTTCCACTCGTGTTGTTGCACCACTTATTACACACAAAGTTCTGTTAAAGTTTTCTCCAACACTCGAGCGCGAGTTTAATTTACTCGGTAGTGTAAATAAAGCGGGCGGTGCGGGAAGTTTCGCGGCGAAACCCCCGCGCCGGCGACACCCCGCGGTCGAGTGATAATAACGTCCCGCCGCCTGGGACTTCCTTATTAATCGAGAACGACAAATTTTAACGACAAGAATTAATGAATCTCGTTACACGGGTTAATCCCTTGCTCGTAAAGCGAGCTGTGTGGCAGTTAAGGTGCGCGAAGGGGTTCACAGCTCACACACACTACATACGCACTACACCTTTAGACAAAGGCCAACAGGCCTATCAATATTTCTTACTGCCCTTGATGCCAGCAAGATATTGATGTACACATGTAAGAGTTCAAGTAATGTTATAAGCTTCAACGTCCAAGTATTTAGATCCTCCGGGAATTTTTTATTTATTTAACATTTGTTTATTTATATTATAGACGTTAACAGGTACTTAACTCAGCATTTAATAATCAGTAAACCAGTACATATAATAAAAAAAAAACCTAAAATCTTAAAAAGAGATATTGAAATCCAAATTATTGACGAATATTTGATATCAAAAGTATAATAGACATGCAAACCTATTGGACTCATTTCATTTCATTAAAGCCTGATGTCTGAGTTGCTGATTTGTAAATCATACGTAAATAAGTAGCTTTCCGTTTCACTAGGTTATAAAATAGGAAATGTCGAATACAATCGAGCATTAAAGCGGTGAGATGAAACGAGTGTGGACGACAAGTTGACTGAGGGAATCCGAGATATATCGCCCAGTTAACGAGCATGTGCGAATGGAACTTTATTGTAATTGCCTTTTGTAAGATCGGGACAGGGTCATTACAGACCGTCCTCCCAGACCTCCCGTTTTGCAAAACTTTCCTGCGTTACGTTACTTGTATACATAGCTAGTTACTTAAGGAACACTTGTTACAACTTTTCCAAATTGTCTAGTATTTCTTACGCTTGAAAACATAAATATATTTGCATACATAGTTGAAAACATGTTATTTGATAAAAGAGAAAACGAGATTTTCAACTTTTCTTATGACATAATAGAACGTTAGCACAATGTGTAGGGACAGTAATGAGTGGTTGGTTGATATTGGATCGTATCGGCGGTGGGCGCGAGTAATGCGCGTGTTCGTATTCATCAGGTGAGCGCGGCACATTAGGGCGCCGAGGCCGCCTCAAAGCCAGAAGACTGATTATGTCTATCCGCAATTTCTCTCCGGCCCTATTCTCGCGAGCGAAAACTAGCGAGTTTTCCACCGCGCTATTAAGCGGTCGCTTTTTCATTTATCCTTATAATGGAAAATGTGCTACTAATTAATTTAAAGCGAAACTCATTTATGTTGAAATGCGTGTCTATTAAGCGATGATAGGATGAGCGCTTCTTGGGTCTACTCTTACACGCTCTGAATCGTGTAATTGTTTCTGGATAAGTGGATTTAACCGGTAATACTTCGTGTTGTCGCAGTTTCAGCTAAGTTTATATTTATTTGTTGCAAAACATAAATAGTTGTAGTGAAAATTATACGTAGTCCGGTTACAAGCCCTCACCCCATTAAGTAGAGGCGAGCTCATTCTCGGTAAGACTAATCAAATAACAGTCTCCCCATCGGCCCCTGCCCCCCGCCTCGCGGCCAGCGGTCATCTCTCTTATCGATTGTGGTGGAATTCGTGCACCGAATGCGATATTTCCCAGCAAACGCTACACATTCTGAGATACAATCGAAGGAGGAAATAATATTGGATTGTATTGGAAAATGTATTTGTGGTATTTTAGAAGTGCTTTGTACTTTCTACTCGTATCTTGACAAAAGACCCACCCCATAACTCGCAGATAATGGAATTTCAATCGCGAGCGCCTGTTACTAACTTCGTTTATACGTATTCACCATTTGATAATTAAGATTGCAAGGCGTTACGCGTGTCCGACAATATAAATTACTTTCTAGAACAGTACTTTGATTGAGGTTACGTGAATTTACCACATGAATATTACGTACAACGTGATAATAAATTCATAATAAATAATATTCGTAAGTTCTATAAGGTAGTTTTCTATTTATTATATAAATACGAGAGCATAGATATACAATTTAAACGTCATTGTACGACAGGCTTAATTTTAATTTATTCCAAGTATCAGTAGGTATGATATAGGTAGGTATGAGATTGGCAGTTTCGTACATAAGTACGATTGGTATTATTATATTGCATGTGTTATACTATTTAATTCAATTAGTACACAAACGATGAAAGCAATCAAGATTACAACTAGTCACAAAGTCCAATACGATTTGAATTTAATATATCGTTATCGAGTCGCTAATATAATTATTTGAGTACTAACTACGCGCCTTTTTGAGGTACCTACTTAAATATTCGAATCATCATAATATTGTATTAGTAATTATTTTTTTATGACATTGTTTGAATTGAACATAAATTCACTCGGCGCATCACTTTTTGTACAAAAAACATTATGTATGAAACGTTTTTTTTTTGGTGCATTTGATACTTAAAAGGTTGAAACGAAAAAGAAGAAAATTACTTATAGGTACAATAACATTGAACATCGCAAATGCAGAACCCTAGATATCTATATACGCCTCGTATAAGTTATAGGTCTGATAATCCAGAATGGCCACTGCAATGTATGCAATTGAGAAACATGAATGCAGAATAGCCTAACTGGTAGTACAGATGCCGGCACTGCGCTGCCGACCGTACGTCAGCTCACTGGACTGTGAAAATGATTTTGATTTGACCCTTTGAAGGGTGCCTCTACCGCAAAATTACATTTCTATCTGTGAATTTGCCTCTGCATGTATATACCGTAATTGGAAGGAGAGATCCCGTAATATTTTTATAGACGTGTATATGTATCTCCTTTATGAATAAAACGGAGCTCAATGTTTTGCGTATTTAGGGCGCTACGGAGGCTCTTTATCTGAAAATGTGGTGACATAGAAGAAAATTTTATTCTGAGAGATCTCGTCTTACTGCTGATGTATTCAACAGAATATTCCCATATGTGCGTAATTCTGCGGAATGGCAAAAAAGGTCTGTTTGAGGGGTGAAATATGTAAATTTATTGTCTTGGGCGGCTCCGGCGCGCGGCGCCCCCGTCATACGCCGACACGTAGGATAAAGGAAATGTTAATGCCTGCCAATTTATGTGCTTTTCTATGATTTTGCTGAATCGGGCCGGCGTTTCCCCTTTATGGCTTTGCAGGAGCAAGCATTCTGTTTATAAATGAAAGTGTTTCCAATAGCAGTTCAAGCAAGGTACCTATTGGGAAAAAGTATAACTGCTATAAACCGGTGTTTTAATTTGCAACGTTTTTTACTAAAGAACTTCAATGTACTATACCTCTCTTCTTCTATGTCGGTGCATGTCTTAGGAGGATGGATTGTGACCACATATTTATCTCTTCCTTTCTCGGTGTGCTATCTGGTGGACATCCAAGTGACCGCTAGAATACCACTATGTAGCCAGGAAAGACAATGCATGGCACCGAGCTGTGGTGGTTTTTGGTAACTGGCATATTTTGAAATAAATGAAATAGTCCTATTTTGTACTGTAAATGTATCGGTAGGAAAAAAGGTGGCAATTTTTTTTTAATGAACAGCTTACTCCTCGAAAATCTTTTGAATTTGCCGCCTTTTTTACTGACAGAGATTGTTGGACAGAGTATATGCAAATTACTTTGTACCCACAAACTGAATCACCAATAGGTGCAAAATTAAAACCATATCACCAATCAAACCAGTATTCTTGTAAATTCAGTGACTACATACAACAAGTAATACAATTTTACTAATGTTACTTATGAGAATATAATTATTATAGAAACACATCAATAAATCTAAACAACAGCCGACAATCAAAGCAGCAACAAGTCACGGTCGGTTAACAACAGCGACAAACATCCAATATGATTCCCCTTGCGATATGCGACTAATACACAAAGGCCAAATGTGCCATAATACCAGCATAATTTAATGTTTTGCTCACCATATTGTATTTTATTTATGAGTTATGCCCTGTTGAGTACCCTGGGTCCCTGTCTAGCAGCCGGGCGGGCGGTGACAGCGTCCTTGTCTCGCGGAGGGTGCTCATCGCGGCTGTATGAACGGATGGTTAAATAGTACGAGTTAACTTACACCGCATCCGCTACGCGTCATTTAGGGGTGCGATGGATTGCTTTATGCAACAGTGAGAGTCAAGTCGAACCATTCAAAATAATGAATAAAGTTTTGGTTCGAAAAATACAATTAATTAAAAGAATAATACGTAACAATTGTGTCATAGGCCTTTATATTATAATATATGTAAATACAAATTTAAGTACTTATTACTTAAATTTTTATGTACATATTATGTGGTATTCTAAGAGTTTTTATACTATGACTAATGACTAGTGCTAATTGTGCGTTACCGCTTCCGTCCTATTTTATTATCAACATTTTAATAACACGTTATTTGATTTTTTATTTAGAATAAATACCGTAGATCGTGCATTTTCTAGAATAAACGAAGTATTGAAATAAAAGTATTTAAAAAAGGCACCATCTGTACTAAAATAGTACAAAACGACAAAAGTGCGAAAAACATGAAATTCGAAACGAGTGGCGATGTTTTAAATCGACACGAGTTACGAATTTCCTTTTTGCACGTGTCTCGTACGACGTTTTTTAGTACAGATGGACCTCCGAAGTTTTGGATCTGACGTAAAATGAGCTACTTCTCGTACTAGTATTGCATACCACCTGTACTAAAAATAGTCTTTAACAATCAGTCTTAATAGTTTACAAACTTTTTGAATCATGCTATCTTTATAATTTCTCTGAAATTCATTTGTATAAAAGATTAAATACCTAAGTTTTTGTGAAATAAAAGTAATAATTTTACTAAACAATTTGATTTGTGAAGTAGTCACACTACTATACCCTGTGTAAATCTAATAAGGGCGATAAATTAAACCGGGCATGGGATTCATTAGTGTAATCATGGATTACGAGGTTTTTTTCAAAGTTACCAATGTAGCATTTGTTAATTGATATGGCAGTTATGTCATCTGCTTTTGAAATTAGCTGTCAACGAGTGTTTAACTCAAATGTGGTGCTCAACTTTGCGCACCGAATTATATTGTACGGATATATTGTTGTATTTGTCAGCCTCTGTAGCCTAGTTAGTAGTGACCCTGCCTACGAAGCTGGAGGTTCCGGGTTCGAATCCCGGCGAGGGCATTCTTTGTGTATTTATTTATCACAAATGTTTGTTCCTTGGTCATGGCTGTGTATGTATCTAAGTATCTATACGTATCTATCTATTATATATATCGTCGCCTGGTACCCACAACACAAGCTTTAATTGAGCTTACCGTGGGACTAGGTTGATTTGTGTAAGATTTCCCAAGATATTTATTTATTTATATACTTACATAAAGTCAGCACCGATAAAAACCTGATATGATTCTGAGATGTAAATGTTTTATTATTTCTAAGTTATAAGTACATATTCTTAAAATCTTTATAAACTATACGTGTCCTAGCTGTCTCTGCCATACCATTATATCGTTGTAATTAATTATTAGGAAAAGGTTAATTTGTTTTTTCACATAAGTTTATTTAGTTATTTACAATTAAATCCTTTTTGAGTACCTGTTAACAAATCTTAGTTACCACTTTAATACATTCATTGTTTACACTGTAACTGTTTTCCGACGTTAGTGTTTTACGCTTTAGTCATATCAATAATATTAAATCTTATGCATTATACCATCCATAAGCTGTTGGGTGTGATCTAAAACGGCTTAACTTCAATCGAATTACTATGAAAGAAGTTCCTTGCAGAAGTGAGATTGCCCTAACAATTTTTCAGATGCGCACTCATTTAATTTCGGAGGGGTTGTCTGACGATATTTAAATTTTTAAACGTCGACGTCACCAGACAGCGATACAAGAGGCAACCTATTTGTTGGTATACACATAACGATGACAATATTTAATCTGTACTTGCTAATTTTTATTCGATTTGTATCAATTCTGTTGCTCTTCGTTTCTGGAATTAGAGATTTTTCTATAGTTTTTAGTTTGTCGTATTCCATATTTATTTGTTCTAAAATAATTCTTAATTCAACTGATGCAAAATAAAGATAATTTTAAAGTTTTGCGAGTTGTTAGTGTGAGTGGTGTGATTACCTAATCAAACAAATTTTACGTTGAGGATAAGTACCTACCCAATCAGTAATATATAGGTATATATTCACTATTATTGATCAATAATATATAAAATACGATTCAAAAATATAAAACTATTTTGGACACCTAAACATTTCTTGTTTTATAGCCAATAAATAAAATGTACTAAATCACATTCAACGCTAAAATTAACGGCATGTCACCCTTCCAATTGGTGAACAAAATGTGGTTGACAAGTCTAACAGATGACATACAAGCAAGCTGTCTGTTTGTTGGTATCATTTCCATAATAAAATTCATAAATGTGACAAAACGACAAATTAGCGGCGCGTGCGCCCCGCGGGGTGCGTGGTGCCCCACTTAGGGTTGTCTGCTGGATTTCGTGTTCGAGAAATTGCTGTTATATTTAGGTAGGTACCAGTGTTTGAATAGATAATATTGTTTGAAATAGTTGATACTATATTAGAGGTCTAAGGACGAAATTTAATTTTCAAAACTACAAATTTATGTATGTACATATATTAAATCTAACTAGTCTACTTAACCTAACCTCTATCTAAGAAATTGAATTAAATTCAAATAAGTTGTTGTTTTGTTAACAAGAATTTTGATTCAGCGTTCGTTCATTTTACTCCATAGACAGGCATTGACTACAAATAAAAATATTTACAGTTACCAACTATTTGTTTTATTAATCACAATCATAACTTATGATATAAAAAAAACACGATAACATACAATAAAGATTTTTGATACTTTTTCTGCGACTATGGGGCGATGAAATGGCAGCCTGTGACGTGAGGTCCAACGAACTGTCAAAATTAATACGCGAATTTAACATTCTGTTATATTTTTTGGTTTATTTGTTCTTACTACCATTAATTTAGGAATTTAGATTTCTATAATGAATTAAAAAACCAGTTCTCAGTAAATTCCCATGAATTGAACAAAGTTCTAGTGGTTTTCTTTAGTACCCACTGGTCAGTGGTCACTGTTTCTTCCAAGTCACTACTTTGCGCCCCTGTTTTAGAGCTCAATCTTCAGTTCGGCGACCGTTTTCTAGTCGTAATCCATTACAAACCGTTTGTCTTATAAATGCCTGCCCTCATTCTCATCTGTCATGGCGATGTGTGATTGACGCCTGCTATTAAAAAAAAGAAGAATGAAGCAATTAAAAAAAAGTTAGTGTATTCGCTGCACCTAGTTGCCAAAAATAATGACAAATAATCTATACAGACTGAATTCAGATGATCAGGGTAAGTAGGTACAGGTACCTACCAAATTTTTTAGCATTACATGTATGACAAATATAATCTAATATTCTTCCTTTCTAATGAACTTTTCATACAAATAAACAAATAATTATAAAAGAAAAGAACAAATTAAAACTAATAATATAAAACTAAAACTAAACCTACCTATTTTAGAATTATAACTAACGTGAGACTCAACATATTTAAATATTTAGCAAACGGGTTACTCACGTAATTTAAGTCGATAATTGCTCGACATGTTTCGATCCATTTAGAGGATCCTGATCATGGAGTACCCATCAGTAAACGTCGGGCTTTGGTCGCGGGTACTCCATGAGGAGGATACTCTAAATGGATCAAAATATATCGAGCAACTTTCGACTTAAATTACGCGAGAGTGTTTGCTAAATATTTACACAACCTATAAAGATAATAAGTCCGCCATTTGTACTTTCATTTTGTGCAATAAAGTTTAAATAAATAAATAAATAAATAAATAAAGATAATATCTTATTATAAAAAAAAACACACACACCGTCCAGTAGATCTGCTTGCGGCATGGAGTCCATAACGCTGGTGGCGTTACTTTTCTGTACCGAAATGACCGATGCGTTAGGAGAGGTACGTGCCAGCTCTTTGGTCCCTGGTTGTGTCGACCAGGCGCGCCGACATGGCCCTCATGAATCCTTCATGTCAGGTGATCAGGGGCCCAGGGTCACTATCGCGAGCGCCACAAACTCAAAATCCTTGAGAAGGGACGAGTACTTGTGGCGCTTGAGAACCTGGGGTCTGGTCAGCTGCAGCACCGGATGGGTGCCATGGATGTGGGACTAGGCGAAGGTAAGGGTCCCACACTAAGACTACACCTTATTTTGGCATATATTAAAGTCACTAAACATGGCTACTAACTTAAATGGATACTTGATTTTGTAACTTATGCGTATAAATACCTTTGTACTCGACTGTACATAAGGTTGTTAATTTATTATTAGTGGGCAGTGTTATTTGCTGAACCCTAAATCGCAGCATCATCCGGAGGATCGCGCCGCGCGGTGCGGCGGCCGGGGTGTTAATGCAAATTGTGGCATTAGCGTTATAGCGATCACTATCTGCCGGCATGCGGCGCCGGATTTATACTTCATGATTTACGGAGCCATACGAGTGGATCCTTTGATCCTTATTGTGGATCATTCATTCTCTACAGCCACTAACATTTTATAATCTACGCCGTTCGTCAAATACTCACTTTCGCCGCCGCGTTCGCTAACTCAATTTATGTAACAAATATCAACAATGTTTCCGCATAAATAAATAATTAAGGAAGTTGGTAAATAAGCGTGGCGGCCTCATTTATTATTCTTTATAAGCAAACAACGGCGAGGGTTAGTCGTAATAAGGCGCCGCCACCTCGCCGGCTTATCTTTATTGCCTCCAACCCACGTAGAATAATAAATCGTTTTCATCAAAAACAAATACTCGACAGTTTTTGCTGGAGTCGAGCGAGCGGGTGGTAGGGTGGCAATTTTCCACCCCCATAATACAATATTTTCCGACATTTTCCACGGGAATACAGCTCGGAATCGCTCGCTCGCGGCAGGCAGGTTCCTTAATGTGTATTTTTCGTCCAATCAGAGAGCGGCGAGAGTCTCGATATTACCTCAACTGTCACACATAAAGTGGAAAATATGGTCGGCCGATGTGGGGGCGCCTCGGATCGCGCGGCGTCGGCAGCCAGCGGCGCGGGCGGCTGCTTGCCAGTCAGCGCGCGTACTCCAGCCGCCTCGAGAACCTTCCCAACAGGTTTATAGCTTTTCTTTCAGCTCCTCTCAGGTACGGCCGTATCATAACAGGGAATAGCGGTGCGTGATGTGAACCCGTGATAAAATAAATGTCGAGATAGGCTTATGTATTGTACTGTTTATCTTAATAATGGCCGCTCGGAGAAAACTCTCGATTAAACTTTGGCTTTTTTATTTAGGTGTAGCATTTGAGATAAAACGTTCAGGATGCAATCTGTTTAGCAGATACAGAGCAAAGGTCTTATAAAAGGGTGATAAAGATATATTGTTATTTGAGTAAAATGTATAAGCATATATTTTTTCGCCTAGAGTATAATGTTGCCTTTCTGTGTTTAATAATTTAACTACAAGTATTTGTACATTGCAATGCGCAGCTCATTTCGTAGCGCTACGCCGTAGTACGTAGCAGATATGTAAAGAAAATTTCTCGTAGCTTCGTATCATATTTAAGCCTTGAGCGATACATTAATAAACAGCGTACCACTCGAAGTTACCTATTGGAACAGTCTACCATTGATGACAAACTGCAAGTATATAGGCTGCTCCAATCTGAAAATATGATAAGCGCGGGAGCCGCCCCGCTTCCCCCGCTCCCCGCTCGCAATTGCCAGGCCCGGATATAAATCGCGATTCATTTCTCATCGTAACTTTTTGTCGGTTCTTATCTGTTAGACTTCACTTTTCATCATCCGAGGGGAGTTATGTAATGCCTAGTCATTTCTCGGCGTCGGGCGCGGCTTATCGGCGAAGCGCGAGCTCGCTGGATTGATGAGCGGGCAAAAATAAATGGTCAGTTAAATTATTCGATAAGTTAGAAACGGAAGTTAAACGGGAATTATCTATGTCTTGCCCCTGAAGATTTCATGGTTGTAACTTCTATGTCAGTGGGAGTGATTGATTGATCGAAGTGGTTAGATGGTCCTGTGAAGGGGCGCAAAATCTTTTTTTAAAGCTAAAGCATAATGTCTAATGGGTCTCTATTTGATTTGGTATTATGTTTTGTACTGTTAAGCTTTACATTTGCTTAATTTTCTTTTTCTTGTATATTAAAAAATAACCCAAGTGCGTAGTTTTTTCTTGTTCTGAGATCGTTGATCAACTTAGATATATCTAACTATAATGGTGTATCTTCAAAATTTTGTCAAGTGAATGGCTACTTGACCAAGCTCTTTACCGATTCAGTAAGGGGAGTCCCAGAGTAAAATTAAGCATGAAGCTAATGCCATAATTGAGGCAATCGGCTCCCCTCGATGATCTACGAGGCCCTGCCACATTTACATCTTTCCTACATTTTCCGCGATTGCTGTCATGTACGACGCCATTAAGAGGTCGAATGATGCGACCTTTAATTTAGTGAGTTGTAGGCCATATGTCCAATTTCTGGCGGCTGCATGTTTTATAGTTTATAATATAGATAAGCTTCTATTTTCTCTTATGTATTGGTTTAATATTTACTCGTAAAATATTATTTTTTCAAAATTAATTAATATTCAACGGTTTAATCTTTTGAGCTCTTACAGATCAAACATAGGAAGCCCGCAATTAATTATTCGGTTCATCAAGATAATCCAAATCTAATTTAAATCTAATGCGTGGTGTTGTGGGTCTAAAGTTGTGTGGTGGCAATTCCCTCGTGTAAAACTGCACAGTATGGGCAATAGCCAAACTTGTGCTCTACATTCTTAAATTGCATACGGGTTGCAGCCGGGCCACTTAAAAAGAGCATTGTGGCTAATCTCTAGCGACACATATACTAACAAAGTTTAATTGTGAGCGCTGCGGTGGCGCGCCGCCCGGGCAAAACAGATTACAGTCTTAGCGCGCTCACCTTCGATTCCTGCGCCTTCCCACCCACACATATTCGTTTCCAATCAATCCGACCACACATATTTGTATGTAGACATCGCGCTCATGTTTTTATTGCAGACTGCATCGAATGACGGCCGCAAACATTGCATCTGCCTCCCTCCCTGGCTGGCGTCGGAAAAGCCTTTTATTTTTAATTTCGATTTTGATTTTTTCCGAGCGCACCGAGCCGTTCTAGTTTTTTTATTTGTTTCATTTCATAGCGCAGGGTGGGTGCGCGACAGATCGGAATTTCAGATATGTACAATTTAAAATCGTGTAAGTACGGTCAGCGTGCGGCGCTGGGGCCGGCGCTGGAGCGCTCTCCCGCTAGACTGACGCCTGTCGACTTGTTTTCTTTTCTTTTTTGCGAATTCTATTTTCATTTGATTGCATTTGAATTTCCGCCGCCAATATCCGCTAACTAAACACGATTAATGCGGAGCGGAGATGGACAGGCGGGCGGAGCGGCCGTGATGCCGTCGGTTTTTTGTCGTTTTATATTAGAAGCCAGCTAATTTATTGCAAACTGCGCTCCGGGAGTCCTCTTACAATGTTCAAGGTGTTGCGAGTAATAAATACCTAGGATAGATAGGAAATTCAAAACGTGTTCTTATTTTATAGTTCGCTATATTTGGTTTAGGTTTTTAGGAGTTCTAATACTAACCTACTCGTATACAAGAACATGTAGAGTTAGAATAAGGAAGAATATACATTAGGCAACTTTTTGAAGAGTTAAGAAGGCACCACCAGTTGCTCGCGAGGTCGGAGAAGTAGATAACTAAGTTTAGCGTCTGAAGTTAAGAAATCCTCGAAAAACTTAGAACGACAACGGAAGACATTGGGCCGCCCATAAAAACGCACTAGGTTATGTGAGCGATTTTCACAGAGGATGCTAGCAAGGTGAGTAAGTTACTATGTAATATTATTTATTGTACCTACCCCTAAAGAGGAAAATATCTGGCACTGAACTCGTTTTTTTAAACATATGAATGTTAAAACGAGAATGTCCAAACATTAAAATAAATAAATATATAATTTATATATATCCTACTTATTCCTACAGCCAATACTAATAGTAAATAATGCACATAAGGTGAAAAATACATGTATACACCACAAGCCTATTACTATATTTTTTACCTTAACTGTACCTACCTACTAAACGAATAGCTATTAACTTTGTTTACCTAATTATGTTTATAAAGGATATATGAGACGGATAAAGTGAGGAGTCGATTTATAATGCGGGGACAAGTCGGCATGAATCGATCACGACCGTTATTGGCAAACTTCTCCACGACACGGCCCTTGATTAAAAGTATGCAAATTTTTATTACATCCTGCGGGGGGCAAACGCCCCGGCGTTTACTTACGACACTTTGTAAATCTGTTATGATCAGTGTTAGAATGCACACTGATTTGTGTTTTTATTGAGTTTGGTATATGATATCGTGTATTGTAAAATGAAGTGGTGTAAATATGTCTACTTTAACCTGTTTTTTCTGTACAATAAAGTATTTATATCTCATTTACATACATACATACTAGCCAACAATGCCCGTTTTTTTCGAAAATTTTAATTAAAAAAATAAAATCCGTATACGTTATTTCTGCTCAAAATGTACATTATGTATGATCATATGCATCGGTTCACATGAAGAAAAAAAAATAGTTTTTGACTATTATACAAGGATCACACAAGGTTTTTGGGCAATTATACCATTCCTTGTTGATCAGCGATAAGTATTTACAATTTTGATTAAATTGGTTGACCAACTACTACCCATTTTTGCTCTATTTCATACAAGGCTCACTCAGTTTGCAAATGCCAAGGTTGCACTGTTAAGTAAATATTTTAACTTAAGACGTTTAATTTTTATTCAAGACATTATAGTAATAATTATGTAAAATTCTCCAATTTATTTTAATACAATAAAAATAAATACGTTTTTTATTGGAATCATGACATTATGTTAATGTTATCAGCCCTTTAAGGAAGCAGCAAACAGATAAACCGACAAATAGATAGAGTAGTTATTGGTGCCGCACATTTTGTATACGATCCATGAAATTACGGAGTAATAAAAACGTAATTTACTTAAAAATATTACCCTCCGCTATTTCTACAAAATGGCATAACTAAAAGGCCTGTTTGGATTATGGGCAATGTTTTCAGTGTCCGTTGGCTACATTACTGGATAAAATTG